>CAUYLG010069089.1:0-119526 GCA_963573385.1 Cacajao melanocephalus | reverse complement strand
GTTCAAATCTCCTCTTCTTATGAGGTAAGCAGGCATATTGGCTTAGCCCCCCCCCCCCCACCGATGTCCTCATTTTGACTTAATTGCCTCTTTAAAGACCTTATCTTCAAATACAGTCACATTGCAGGGGCAGGACTTCTGCATATGAATTTTGAGAGAGGGTGAACTAGATTCAGTCCATAACATCCCATCATGAATATAATAATCTGTAGATCTGA
The DNA here is from genome assembly GCA_963573385.1 of Cacajao melanocephalus. NCBI lineage: Eukaryota > Metazoa > Chordata > Mammalia > Primates > Pitheciidae > Cacajao > Cacajao melanocephalus. Next base: position 119,308 of record CAUYLG010069089.1, on the reverse strand, counting down.
GCCACATAGCTCAGTTATGACCAGTTGTAAATACGGTAGAAGACTCTCTTGTCTGCTACAAAAACATAATGGCCCTTTGGTTCCTGAGCCTTGGACACTGGAACAAACACATAAATCAATACATGCCTTCTACCAAAGTGTTTGCTTTTTATGTGCATAGTATAAAAAGCCTGACCCAGAGCCACACTCTCAGCATTTTCATTTTTGTCTGAAAACAGCAAAAGGGGAAGGGAAAGAGCATGAGTTCCTGGCCCCAGGTCTGCTGTGGACCAGGTTTACTGCTGTGGACAATTCCCACTCAATTACTATTTTGACCTGTAGCTTCCTGTAACCTGGTTATTAATTATGACTGCTCTTCTTACCTCATAGATTTTCATGAGGATTGAATAAGAGCACAGAGTGAAACCCTTGGCCATTATGGATGCTAATAACTTAGTTTAGCTCTTCAGTTCCATAGATATTTATTGAGAGCTTATTATCTTCCAGGAGGCATTAGGGATATAAAATTGAAGAGAATGGGCCTTGTCTTCAGGACAATGGAAAGGCAAGGACAAGATGATCTCATATGCGGCTCATTTCAAGAAGATAGGTACAGACACAGTGTGCTGTCCGAGCATGGAGGGAGGGTACTTAGCTCAGCCAGACTGAAGGTGGGGTGGTCACGGAAGAATTCTGGCGTCCTTTCATCTAATGGATGTCTCTTGGAAGCATAATTCCTAAATACTCTTAAAAAACAGAGTCAGAAATGCAACTAAGGAAATCAGTCGGCAAATAGAAAATAGTTCAGATATCAGATTTAATGTGTTCAGATATGAAATATTGTTCATAGAAAATCCAAAAGAATCTACAGGTAAACTCTTTGAATTAATAGGTAAAGCTTTCAAGGTTGCAGGATACAAGGTTAATAATAACTGTATTTCTATACATGGTCATTAAACAATTGGAAATAAAATTTTAATAAATTACCACTAGCATCATAGACATGAAATATCCATGCATAACTGTAGTGAAAAATGAATGAAGCGATCTCTATGCTGAAAATTAGAAAACGTGATAGAAATAAAGAAAAGAAGAGCTTCATCTGTGGACGGACTTGCCGTGCCCATCAACCAGATGTTATTGTAAAAATGTTATTTCCAAGAACATCTGTAGATTCAATGCGATTCCAACCAAAATCTCAGCAATATTTTATGGAAATTGATAGACTAACAGTAAAATTTATATGAAAATAAAAAGGGCCAAGAATAGCAAAGGCAATTTTGAAGAAGAAAAATAGTTTGAAGATGACCCATCTTGTAAACACCCAAAATTGTCATAGATTAAAATGGCCCAAGTATTTATGAAGGCCATGTGTTAAAAAACATATTGTCCAATCTCATTATTTTGCTTACCATTATTATTTTCCTTATTCTGATCTTATCATTAATTCCATCTGTATTAGTTGGCTCAGGGTGGCACACCAATGTAGTACAGACTCGGTGGCATAACAGACATTTACCGCAGTTGTGGAGGCTGGAAGTCTAAGACCAAGGTGGCAGCAAGGTCAGGTTCTGGTGAGGCCTCTCTCCTTGGATTGCAGACAGTCATCTTCTGTGTCCTCATATGGCCTTTCCTCAGTGCTCGGTGGGAGGAGGCGGGGAAGAAAGAGAGAGAGAAGGAGAGAGAGAGAAGCAGAAAGAGGCAAAGAAGGAGCGAGAGGGAGAGGGCGAGAGAAAGGGAGAGTGTCTCTTTTTATAAGGACACATTCTATGGGATCAGGGCCACACCCTTATAATCTCATTTAACCTTGATTATTTCCCTAGAAGCCTGATCTCCAAATATAGCCACACTGGAGGTTAGGACTTCAACATATGAGTTTTGGAGGTGAGGCAGCATGGGTAGTCAAGAAAATAACCATGTCCTTAAGATGTGGCAACCGTGGGGACTGTACCACCATCATGAAAAGCCCCAGCATTCGCACTGTAGTCAGCTCACTCAAGCAAAGCTGTCTCCAGTAGGGAACTTCCCTGGTCGAAAGCATGTACGTTTTCATTTTACCTGTCCTCAGACTGACTCTTTGTTCTTTGTAATAGTAAACTACGCACTCCTGGGTGGAGATTTCAGATGTTAATGAGACGTGACATATGAACAAGCATGTACAGCTACTGCACAGCTGTACCCAGAGGACTACACAGAACATGCTTCCTAGCAGCACCTCTTCCCACTCCACCGCTTTTTTTTTTTTTGAGGCAGAGTCTTACTCTGTCACCTAGGCTGGAGGGCAATGGCACAATCTCTGCTCACTTTAACCTCTGCCTCCTGAGTTCAAGCGATTCTCCTGCCTCAGCCTCCCGAGTAGCTGGGATTACTAAAAATACAAAAAGTAGCCAGGTGCGTACTACCACGCCTGGCTAATTTTGGTATTTTTAGCAGAGACGGGGTTTCACCATGTTGGTCAGGCTGGTCTTGAACTCCTGTCATAGTGATCTGCCTGCCTCAGCCTCCCAAAGTGCTGAGATTATAGGTGTGAGCCACGACGCCCGGCCTTCCCACCCCTTTTGAATGATCAGGTAAGACTTCCATAAAGAGGCCCAGAAACCCTCACTGCTGTCTTGTCCTCAAGAGGGGCCTGCGCCGAACCCTCTCCAGAGTGTTACTTCCTTGTTTGCACCTAATCCTCAGAGTGCGCCTTCTCCCCTGCAATCAGTGGCTCTGCGCTGTACTGTGTGTCTCTTGTTTACATTATTTTAATGAAAAAGAAAAGAACGGAGGTCTCAGAATCGCCATCAACAGAGGCACACAGACATTCCATCCGCATCATCTTCCTCTTCCTTTCTCAGGATCTGCAAGCTTATGTCATACTCCTGGCTTACTAATTTTTCATTTTTTCTCATACATGCATAGAAGGCTGAATATTTCTCTTTCGCTACTATGAGAGCTGTTTCTCCAAATTTTTCACACGTATTGCCTTCATTATCATTTGGTTCAAATTAAATTTGTAATTTCCCTGCAAAGTGACATCAGTTGGCTGGGCCGCGTATCTCATTCAGCTGTGTGGGTGCAGCAATGCGGTGATGAAATGTACTTAAGCATCGTATTTTAAAGACGACTCCGGAGACATGCTGCCTGGCTTCAAATGCCAGCCGTATTGCAAATAGCTTTTTGATGGGGGGATACTTACATAATTCCTATGTGACTCAGTTTCCTTAGCTCCAAAGTGGGAAAAACAAGGTGTGTATTGCAGTGTGTGTCCATGTGTGCGGTATTTCCACCTGTCCTGGTTTGGGAATTCCTCATTCAGTGTTCTCATTTTTGCTTCTTTTGGTCCATGCAGGCTTCAGCAGTTCCAGTTTAAATTTCAAGATAATTTCTTTGCTTGGAGTTCCTACGGTCTTTGGGCAGTCACATTAAGGCTCTACACCCTTCTCATGCTGCAGAGATGAGGTTTTACCTCTCCAGACGCTGGGGAGACAGCAAGCATCTTTCCCCTGCCCCATCCATTGATACGTGGCCTTGTGGTTTTGCAGGTCATCTGCAGAGCTCAGTCAGTCTCCCTGCTCTGGGCACAGGCTGCACATCCAGGATCTGTATGAGCTGCACTGCCGGTCCAGACTCCTGCCTGCGGCCTCGGGTCACCCAAATGCCGCCTGCTGCTGCTTTCACTCTTAGCCTCTGGGGCTTTCTGCTCTTTCTCTTGAGCTCAGCTGGGTCTTTTAAACATGTTTATTTTGAACTAGTTTTTCTGTGTGATGGCAGTGCGAGAGGGACTGGTTGCCTCAGTCCAGGCTCCTGTATTCTTGGAAACAGGCCACAAAATTCAATCTTACCAGGACTGATGTTCAAGCACAATTTTTAAGTAAATGACATCCCTTTAAGTGGCCTGGAGTGAGTCTGGACTTAAAAAAAAATGAGTTCATATGATTCATTCAATGATGCTTTTCCCCAGTGAAAGGTTGAACTGTAGCACAATTCTTGGCATGAGCGTTCTTCTCTATTCTTCTAGGCATGAGCTGCCACTGGGGGGTGAGCCATCTCCGGCACAGTGCCTCAGTCTCACCAGAAGAGGACGGGGCTAGAGAGCTCAGCTGGTAGAGTCTCCTCCTCACTGGGCAACTTAGGGTTATAATATTTACAGGCTCTGTCCACTGTAACTTCGTCCAACAATTTCAGTCTTTATTCCAGGGACCCTGTTTGAGTCTGTGGGTCTTTCATGTAGCATCTCTGCTTTCTTTAATCAGTTGATTAAACTGAATATCCATTAAGGATCACTTTTTTTTTTTGGTAGCATAACTAAATTTTGAAGCTATCTCAGGAGTTCTCTGGGAAGAAATGGATAACTATATAAAACTATATGTTTGAGTATATTGAACAATCTCAAGAAAAGTATTATTGGGCACCGAAAATTATTTGAATTCTTTTTCTTCTCTGTTTTGTTGAATTTCATTAGAAGCTTAAATTATAAAAATGAAGCATCTATCTTGCACTTTGGCCGAGTGCCTGGATCTGTTCTAAATTGGATCTTATAAATATTCCATCAAGTCCTATGTAATGGGTTTGCTTTTTCCTGGCAGTTAGCCTGTGTGGATGGCATCTTAAACATTTGTGCCATCTTTGCAAAACTTGACAAACATTAATAGCTTTGTTAATAAATTACTCAGCACCCAAACACTACATTAGTTAAGAAAATTCTTGACACCAATCCTTCTGCTGTTTTATGTTTGATACTTGGTAGGTGACTGCTAGCCTGCAGAATATCAATTTACAGCTGCACCTCAAATGGAAGCACTTAGAAAATGCCCAGTGCAAGGTTGCTGAGGCGCTTTCCCCACAAGGAGGGACAACTAGTGAAACCAGGTGGTTGACTCTGTTTAAGAGCTCATTTCATTCGGAGAGTCTGACTAGGCAGTCTTTTTTTTTTTTCTTTTTTTTTTTTAGAAAGAGTCTCACTTTGTCTCCCAGGCTGGAGTGCAATGGCACGATCCTGGCTTACTGCAACCTCTGCCTCCTGGTTTCAAGCAATTGTCCTGCCTCAGCACCTCTAAGTAGCTGGGATTACAGGTGCACACCACCACACCCAGCTAATTTTTGTATTTTTAGTAGAGACAGGGTTTCACCATGTTGGCCGGACTGGTCTCAAACTCTTGACCTCAAGTGATCACCCACCTTGGCCTCCCAAATTGCTGGGATTACGGGCGTGAGCCACCACACCCAGCCTGGTGGGCATTCTATAGTAGAAAATTCCCTCTGCATGCCAGGAAGGACTCAGTACCTAAAGACCAGGCCGTGGGCATCAGTACAGTGTTTATGAATATGTATATTCATAGATAATTTAAACTATTTGTAAAAGTACTGATAAAAACATTCTCAAATTGCAGTGTATGCTACATTTTAACATACTAGAAAATAATAAGCCAGTAAAACATTACTTTGTGCTTCTAGATTAATTTCTTTGGGGAAGACTTTGAAATAAAGAAAATCCTGTCATTTGGGGGCTCATATTTGAACTTCTTGTAACTCCATTATTAATTTAAAAGTTTTATCTCTATAATCTTTTTTGGAATTTAGGCTTGTGATTCCCACTCATGTCAAAGTCTGCAAAAGACAATGTTTTCAGAGCATTACATATGTGTATGTTTATAGATATGTGTGTGTGTATATGTATATATATTTGTAGTGGTAATACTAGCTCAATGAATGAGCACACAAGCTTTCTCATTTACCTGATATTTGATCTAGTGACAGCTTAGCAGTCATTTGTATGTTAACAAGTGAATATGTATCTGGCCATCGTGCCCTTATATTTTAGGTACCTATGGTAGATATTGTAAGCCTGGGGCTGCTTTACGTATTTTTACAGTTTCCTACTCTTCTTGCAAACATCTGGATCAATTTGATTGAAGAATAGCCAAAGACTGCAAGGTGAAATATTAAAAACCCATTGTTATTTTCTACTAAGTAGGGCAGCATGCAACCCAAACAAGATACCAAAGTGAACGGGATGCAGAGGCTGATGGAGTATCTGCAGGTGCAACTCCGGGTTTCTGTGTTTATCAGGATTTGTTATGATCTCCATTCATTTGCTTTATAATAGGAAAATGTTTCCTTTAGAAGAGTGTATTCATTTATATGTTTATACTTCTAACATACTATCACTTTTATTTTGTATATTGGGGTTCTGTGTACATATTTTTTTCTCCAAAGAGGGTTCTGCTACAAAAGATATTTAAAAACTAATGAAATGGCAAGAACATGGGTAGGAACTCAGGAGGAGTGAAGTTTGACTTTTGGTTCTAAAACCTACTAGACGTATGGCCTGAGCCAAGTCACCTAATCTCCCAGAGACACAGCTTCTCTGTGGATTGAATATGGGTGGGACCCTACCTCATGGATTTGGAATGAAGATGAAACAGGTAATGTGGAAACCACTGAGCATGGTCCCTGACATACCCCTGACATACCCCTGACATACCTCTAATGGACACTAAATAGTCTTGATTACTGTTAATATTATTGTGATGTGGTAGGATTTTTGGCTTCAAAACAGAAAAATCAAGGGTCAGGAGCTCTGGACAAGTGTGTGGAGGAGTTTGAAAGCTGGCTGGTTGTGAGAAAACATGGTGTTAATTGAAGTTTAAGTAAGTTTAGGAGTGAAGAGAGGTCACAGATGTGGTGTGGAATGAGGCTAGTTTTATGTACCTTGTGTTTATATTTGATAAATACCATTTGTCTTTTAAATTATGAAACAGTGTTAACGAAGGCAATGGGAACTTACTGTATTTTGTACTGTCTCTGTGTCCACACTCTCATATAGTATTGAATCCTACAGTAGAGTTGTGTATAGAGTCAATAATTATTACATTGTTTTCATCAATTTAGAACTTTGAATTTGGAGGGGAGATGAGAGATTATTTAGAATGTGTCTGCTCACTTCATAGATGATGAAAACCGAGGTCAGAGAATTGGGGAGCTTGTGCACAATAATTACCAGCTCCGAGCTGCAACCTGGATTTCCTGGTGCTCAGGACAACGCTCACATGGCTGTCCTGGCCTCGTAACCGCCACAGACTGGGCATCCAGGTTGATCTGGTTCCATAAATCCAGGTCCATCTTCACACTTGGTGTCAAAGTTCCAGATTGTGCATGTCACGACTTTTGGGAATGAAGATTGGGTCCCTGTAGATTAGATTACTTTTAAGACTTTCCTTCATAGAGCATATAACTCTCTGTTAGTGATAACCCAATTTGTGAAGCAGTGGAGTGTGTACTTTTATGCATTTCCTATTTTCCGTCACTGTAAACAAGGACAGAAAAAGCAGAGAGACCAGTCCTTAGATGGTTGGTGAATGGCAAGGCAGTGAGTGCTGGAGTTTACTGATGCTAGAGACAATTTCTTCATGGGGAACTGAATATTAGATTGAAATCTATGCTTTTTCTTCTCCCTTTGCAGCTTATATAACCCAGATCTGGCTATATGGTAGGCACTTATTAAAAGAAAGCTGGAGATAGATGTAGGTGAAGACAGAATTCAGCATGCTTAGAGTTTTTATTAACTGGTCCATTAATTTATCCACCCGTTCATCAAATTATCATTAAGGGCCTCCTATGTATTACGATCACAACACCTAGCATATAATAGGTGCTTAATCCATGGTGGATATTATTACTTCTGTCATTTTTATAGTAATACAAATACTAATAAAAACAACCCTATGCTGAAAAATGCTGAAGCAAATTAGGTTTCATCTTTGCAGAGCTTAAAATTTGGCAGCAGTACTGTGACCAGTCAGGACGATAGAAAGCATGCTCATATTTGTAGACACTTACCTGAGTCTTGATGTTTTTAATCCACTCTGGCAATCTCTGCCTTTTAATTGGTGTATTTAAACCATTTACATTTAAAGTGATTTTTGATCTAGCTGGATTTGTATTTACCATGTTTGTAACTGTTTTCTATTTGTTGAACTTGTCCCCTTCCCCTCTTTTACTGAGTTCTCTGGTTTTAATTGAGCATTTTATATGATCTCTCTTTCTCTCTTCTTTTGGCTCATCAGTTATATTTATATCTAAATATTTTCTTAGTGGTTACTCCACAATTTGCAGTATACATTTACGACTACTTTAAGTTCACTTTCAAATAACATTGTGCAGTTCACGAGTAGTGCAGGCAGGTACCTTATAATGAAGTATCCCCAATCTCTCCTGCCCATCTCTTACAATGTTGCTGTCATTCATTTCACGGATCCATATACTATAATCACCTAATACATTATTACTATTGTTATATTGAAAAAATAGTTACTGATAAAAGATTAAGGATAAGAAAAAAATATTTTACTGTCATTTATTCCTTGTCTGATGCTCTTCCTTTCTTTAAGTAGATCAGAGCTTCTGACCTATATTATTTTCTTTTGGTGAGAAAGGGAGCCAAAGGGGACTGGAGATGGGTAGTCTTCCTCCCTGCAGGTGGTAGGTGAGATAAGTCCCTGGTAAAGTCTTTTCCCTGCAGAGGCCTTTGTGATGGAAAATGCTCTGGGTGTTTCAGAATGATTACTTTCCCTTCTCCCTGACTAAAATACAAGGGAATTTTCTTGGCTTTTAATTTGAGAACCTGGTGGGGTTTTATTTGAGAACCTGGAGGTAAAACCATGAGAGTGTGGGCTCCCCTAAGGTTGGGCCCCAGGAATTTCTCTCTCAGGCTGGTCCCTGTGCGGCCTTCCACAGTCCATCCCAATCACCCTCTAATATTCCTACTGGCTTGCGGCTCTAGCCCTTCAGCCCCAGGTGAGCTGATTCCGGCGGTGATTCTCCGCGTATTCTTTTGTCTCTCAGTTTTCAGAGCAGTGGTTTTCCCTATGACCTCAATTCTTCAATGGATGCAAAAAAGGTCCTTGATTTTCAGGTGGTTCAGTTTTTTCCTTATTGTAAGGACAGGAGGGAGAGCTAAGCTTTTTACATATTGGAGTAATAACAGTTACTAAGTGATTAAGGAATTGTTTTAAAGTTCCTCATCTTTACTTTTCATACACTTTAATAATTTTTCTTTTAAAATACTTTCTAAAGCTTTAAACTAGGAAGTTTGTGAAGCTGCCACAAATATTACCATTTTTAAAATTAATTTTTGCAGAAGAAGGGTGTTAATACTATTTTTCTATCAAATACTACCACTTTATTTCAACTCTGGGAGTGTCACTTAAGAACATAATTTTACAGAATAAAGTTATCTGCACAAAGATGGGCATTGTAGTAATATGTATAGAATGTCTATTGGGATTATCTAAATAATTGTCATTTATCTGACAATATATGCTCTAAATTATCTTTTGTCTGTGATGTCTCATTAGTCAACTAGGTTTGTGAACTCCTGATGGCAAGGATGCTGACTTATACTCCTTTAAATCTAGTGCCCCCCCAGCCCCACACCCAAAAAACTCTGTACACTTGCATTTTTAGTCAACAGAGATTTGCGCCCTCAGCTCTGGAAAATATGAAGATGAATAAGAAAGAAATGGCCCTTACCCCCATGGGACTTAGATTACAGTGGAGGAGACTGGCTTTACTTACAAAACTGTATGAACCATTTTTAATTAAGGTGGAATAGACACCAGGAAGGAAAATAACATTTGCAAAATTTAATAGTGACTTTCCACAGAGGAGGTCTGCAGAATTCGTTGATTTACCCAGAATGAGCTCTGAGGACACGTTTGTTTGTTGTGTAGCAGGTGTCATTTTCAAATTGACCTCAGCCTGACTCACATTGTCACCACAGGACACAGGTGACATTTTCAGAAACAGACTTTCCTGACCAGCGAGTGTTTCAGCCTGTGTGCCAGCCACTGATGTCACCACAAAATCTGATTTCCATTTCGTAGACTATCAGAAATGTGCTGCGGGTGCAGTGTGGTTTCTATTAGCGTTATTAGGGGCTGTGCGGTTGAATTCCACTTCACCCTTCATGAAAAATGTCCTCACAGTAAGTGATCCCTGCGAAGCAGAGCACTGGGAACGTGGCTTTGGCATTGTCAAGTGTGGTCGTGATGGTGTAGTTCGCTCCTATTACTGTTAGCATTTGTGTTTTACTGCAAATACTCCAGATCGAAATTATATGGATCTGGAGGTTTTGAAAAATCAAGAAAAAACATGATGTTTTACTTGATTGTATTTCTGACTTTCAAAATTGTACACCAGTGCAATAAAAATTAGTTTAACTGTACATTTTGCCACTACCAGCAACCAGGCTTGCTAATAAGAACATTTGAGACAACTTCTCATTTTCCCTCTTCCACGCATGTGTTGACTTACCCTACAGCTGGGGGTGGGGCACGTGCTTCTGCCTCCAACTTATGGCTAGTTTGCAAGGTCCTTTCTGGCTCTTGACCTTTGGAAGTGACAATCCTCACCACTGAATACTTTTAAAATAGTTTGTAAGCATTGTCATTTGATTTGCTTTTACACCAGTTCTGTAGGTGTGACACAATTGACTGTTTCTGTGGAGGGGGTTGGCAAGATGTTAGTGTCCCACAGATGAGGAGCCTGAGAGTGACTGAAGATGCTCACCAGAAAGTCTTCCATAGAAAATAAGTAGGAGAGGCTAGGTGTGGTAGCTCACGCCTGTAATCCCAGCACTTTGGGAGGCCAAGGTGGGCAGATCACCTGAAGTCAGGAGTTTAAGACCAGGCTGGCCAACACGGTGAAACCCCTTCTCTGCTAAAAATACAAAAATTAGCCAGATGTGGTGGCATGCACCTGAAATCCCAACTACTCAGGAGGCTGAGGCAGGAGAATCACTTGAACCCAGGAGGCGGAGGTTGCAGTGAGCTGAGATCGCACCACTGTACTCCAGCCTGGGTGACAGAGAGAGACTCTGTCAAAAAAAAAAAAAAGTAGGATAGCTGAACTCCAATGTATGTCTGTGAATTTAAGGACTGTGTGTGTGTGTGTGTGTGTGTGTGTGTGTGTGTGTGTGTGTCTTACCCCGTTCCGGCTCATTCCTGCATGGGCCTGTCTCATTCCTGTTGGTGCTGGTGAGCAAGCTGGCTGGGAAGCAATGGAGAATGGCAAGGCTTGTGTAGAAGTGGAGAGTCTGTGCTTCACCTAAGGGCACTCGAGATGAAGTTTCAAAATTCTGTGGTAGCTACAAAGCACACCTGCTGGGATATTTTCCTGGGAGCTGCCTTATCTAAAAAGGTCAGAAAGCAGCAGCCTGGGCCAAGGCCTCCGTGTTCACAGTAGCCAAGATACGGATGTAACCTACCTGTCCATCAGTGGACAAAAATGATATGTGGGAGAGAGATAGACACACCATATGTGCTTGCATGCATGCATCTACACACACATACACACAACGGAATATTATTCAGCCATTCAAAGAAGGAAATTCTGTCATGTATGACAACCTGGGTTAGCTTGGGGGACATTAAGTGGAATAAGCCAGGAACAGAAGGACAAATACTGCATATTCTCACTTAGATGTGGAATTTAAAAACGTTGAACTCATAGAAGCGGAGAGAAGAACGGTGGTTACCAAGACAAAAATCTTGGTGTTAGCTTGGCTCTTAGAAATGCGAGATACTCACTTAGACCATCACGACGTGATTAAAATGGGTGAAGATGCTGCGTGCCACAGGGAGAGGCAGCAGGACTTAGAGATGTGTGGGCTTTATAATTTGTTAAAGGATTAAAAACTTACAATTATTGATAGAGCATTACTTAGTAAAATACCAGTGAGCACTCTCTCCCTCTCTTCCTGCCTCTCTATACCTGCATTAATACTAAAGTTCCATACTTTGAGTTCACTATTGTAGGTATGGTCTTTGGGCCTCGCAGAGAATGCGGTTGTGCACACAGCTATCTGTCTGGCTCCACATCTTACCTTCCTAATGGATGACCCTAAATCTAGAGTTTAATGGAGACAAAGCAACAGGATGACATACGGTATCAGTAAACAGCATACAGAGAATGTGTAAGAAAAGGCTCCTTTTTGCAAAGAAAAGATACTACATTTGGATGATTCTGTAACTTTACAAGTAAAAGTTGGAGTTAGAAGAAACAGCAACGTTTTGTGTTAAAACAACACAGAAGTGACTTTTTCTCAGCCTGTTGGGCATCGTCATGTGTGAGTCTTCACATCTTACTGAGTTTTAATTTCTTCTTTTGAGACTATCAGAAAACAGCATGAATTTCTTCCTTGCTTTCTGATTTTCTACCATTTTTCTGCCTTTGCCTTGTTCCCCCGGACTCTCTCCTAACGCTGGAGGAGCCTGCGCTGAGGTGCTCCTGCACCACCCCAGGGCCTCGGCTGTCTGGCTCCATTCTCGCCCTGCCTGAGGCTTTCTGCCTTCTGCCTTCTGGTCTTTCTTCCTTTCTTCCATCTATACAGGCGTGCTGGGTAGATGCGCCTTCCTCTCCCCTCCTGAGGCCCCTCCAGCTGCAGCACTGTCCCTATGGGCAAACCTCCACAAAGGATTGCTTTCCTTCCTGTCTCCCACAGATATCTCACCATCCCCAGCCCCCAGCTCCCCTCCTCCTATTCCATAGCTACTGCTCATGGACTAAAAGATGCAAAGTCTATGTTTTGGATTCAGACCATCTGAAGCTTGCCGCTCACATCCGTGGCTCCTTCCTGGACAGCACTGCACACGCTGCAGGGTCTCAGACTCATTTCACTCCCTCCGAAATGCTCCCTGATGTTCTTACAGTGAACCCTCTACTCAGCTCCCTGGATTGCTTATGACGGACACCCGTCCCTCACCACTCGCCAGCTGTGACCTTGGGAACTACATTTGGTGCATCTGGGCCTTAGTTTCCCCATTTGTTAAGTGATGATTAAAAATTATACCCACTTCATAGGGCTATTGTGAAAATTCAGTGTGTTGATGTGCGTAAAGCCTATTGAAGAAGGCTTGGCGTGCTGAAAAGGTTCAGCACGTGGTGTTATATAGCTTTGATTCTGGTTTTACAAAAGTGGGTCATACTATGCGATTTTTTTTTTTTTTTCCTGTGAGACAGAGTCTTGCTCTGTCACCCAGGCTGGAGTGCAGTGGCACAATCTTGGCTCACTGCAACCTCCGCCTTCGGGGTTCAAGTGGTCCTTGTGCCTCAGCCACCCAAGTAGCTGAGATTACAATCAGGTGCCACCATGTTGGCTAATTTTTGTATTTTTTGTAGAGATGGGGTTTCACCATGTTGGCCAGCAAGGTCTTGAACTCCTGGGCTCAAGTGATCTACCCACCTTGGCCTCCCAAAGTGCTGGGATTATGGCCGTGAGCCACCACGCCAGGCCTTATGCAATCTTTTTTGATGCAATATTTTATGGACCTCTTTTCAGGTCGTGCTACCTATTTTTCAAAACGTTTGTCCAGTGTTGCATAGTGGAGATGCTTGTGAAATGCCCTTCCCATGCACCGATGACGCACCTCTGATTTCCTCCCCATCCTCTGGCCATCCCTGTCTGAGGGTTCTTTGTGGGATCTCTGTTTTGTGTTCCACCTGGAATATTCCTGCTGTTTGGGGTTTTGTTCTAGACCTTCTTCTCTTTTCCCTTTATGCGCTTCCTCGTTTGTGAGCTCATCCCACCACCCTGATTTAACCTGCGCCGACGTCTCCAACATCCACATGGCTGGCGGAGCTCTCTCTGTGCCTGCCGCTGGTCATCTGAACTCAAACATTTTAAAGGCACTCCAACTTCTGTGCGTCATTTTCTCGCAGGCATGACACCTCCTCTGGTTTTCCAGCAGCAATGCAGGAATCACGCTTGCTTTCTCTCCCAGCGCCCACCCCAGCCCCCACCACTCACAGGCATTCCGGCAACCCCGTGGACTCGCCTCTGAACTTGCCACAAGTCCCTCTCATCCTCACTGCCGTGGCCTGGCCCCTCTCACATGGTGGCTGCCCAGCTGGCCCCTCGCAACCCCTCCTCACCCTGCAGGCACAAAGACCCCCTCCAAAAACTCAGGCCTCTCTTTTCTTTCCTTAAAACCCTTCAAACCTCTGGCACACTGAATGCTAACAGCTCTCGGGTTCTGGCTCCACGGGACCCTCCAGCTTCCTGTTCGGCTGTTTCCTGTCACGGACTCTCTTCATTTCTCAGTCTTTGGCGGCTGTCACCTCTGGGTCTTCGTGTGTGTTGGTCTCAGACTGGACCCCTCTTCCTCTAGCAAGCAGGGGACAGATTCTTGGCATCCTTCAGATCCCAAGGTAAATGTCACCTCCTCCAGGAAGACTTCCTTGGTCTTTCCTTCTCCATAGGGCAGCTGCCCTTCTGTTTGCCCCTCCTGGTCCCCCCTCCTGGGCTTCCCCTAACCCAGCTGTGATCAAGGGGACTCGGTTGCTTGTCTGTTTTGGTCTCATTCACCATGGTCATCACATCCTCTGGGCTTAGCACTGTCTGATGCATTGTGGGACTCACAGTATTTGCTGAGTGGAATCGCTTTTGTAGTCGGGGCTCATTTGCAAAGGCTGTGGCACCTCCTCTGAGGAAGACGCACGAATGCATATGCTCCCCAGTTACCAGAGACCTTGGTGTTCAGACCCCCTGAGCCCAGGCTGTGAACTCCTGTCCTGGGGCATGACACGATTCTAGGGTACACACACTGTGTGGCAGCTGGCACGGGTATGTCCTCGGCCCCTCAGTGCTCTGTGCGCCTTCAGCACAGAAGCCAAGTATCCAGTGGGGCTTTAAGCACTTGGTGTGCGCCATATCTTGTAGTCACCACGGATGAGATGCGTATTCTTGTTACACCCGCCTTGCAGGTGGAGAGGAGCCTGGGGCATAGGGAGGGCGTGTGACTCCAAGGTCACTTGGGTGGCTGTGGGTCAGCCAGGATGGCAGCCAGAGGCCCCCTGCTCACCCACATGCAGCATTGCCCCCCAGGACACTGAGGGCTGCTTGGTGTGCGTGGTGGTGATGGATTGCGGTGAAGCCAGGGGTCTGTCTCTGACCAGTTGTATTTCTCCTGTACGATGCTGCCAAGGCAGTGTCAGGCACAGGTCCGGCTGTCAAGTGAATGTGAGGTTGGGAGGAGAAAGCACTCAGAACGGATGCATGCCCTCCTTTTCTTCCCTGGCAGATGTTCTAAAGAAAAAGAAATTAGGTCTGGGCCAGAGGATGTCCTCAGAGCCTCAGAGGAGGAGCAGTAAAGCAGGGGCTGCAGGAGCAGGACTGTTTGTTCCCGATTCCATGGCTTCTGAACACCATGAAGTCTGAGTACATCGAGATGTATAAAAATTACTTCTGACCTTCATTGTCATTTAGAGAGATGTAAAGTTTCTTTTGTTCTGAATTCCCCTTTTCTGACATTTCGTCTTTGGTAAGTTAGGTAATGCAGACAGCTCTTCCTACAAATCTGACGTTCTATTATTACCCCATTGTCAGCTCAATGTAGAGCAGTCACCAAAGGGGACAGTGGAGCAAAGGCATGTCTCTCTCGGCCTCTGTCCAAGGGGTTTAGTTCTGTAAGTGTGAGCATGGTAAGATGGCCTTATTAATAAGGAAGATGAGCTTGGAGGATTGCCTGCTCGCAGCTGCTTACATATCATTGAGGTTTTAGCTCTTAAAACGGCTCGGCAGGCATGGCTGTCTCTACTGACAATTTTGGAAATTAAGAAAACAAACTGGGTACGCAAGTGCATGCCTGTGGTCCCAGCTACTTGGGAGGCTGAGGCAGGGGGATCGCTTGAACCCAGGAGTTGGAGGTTGCAGTGAGCCAAGATTGCATCACTGCACTCCAGCCTGGGCAACAGAGCAAGACCCTGTGTTTAAGAAAAAAACCAAAATAAAACAACACAGAGAAGTTAATTTGCCCAGTTATGAAACAAAGGGAGATAGCATAAAGCTTAGGAGCTGGGTTTTACGGTGCCTTCCCTTTTTATTTAATCTCCCTTAGCCAGTGCCTTCCAGAATGTGGCAAGTGGAGAGGCCCAAATTCTAAGATGAATGATTCGTATTGTGGGTGTATATACTCAGACGTATTTATAATTGAGATCATTTTACATTCAATAAAATACAGAGATCTGAGGTGCTCAATTTGAGTTTTAACACATGTATATCCATGTACCCCTGCCCCAAACAAAATACAGAACATTTTTATCAACCTAGAAAAGTTCCCTTGTGACCCTTTTTAGTCATTTCTCATTTACTGCCCTCTAAATCAGGCAACCACTTTCTGAATTCTATCACCATGGATGGATGTTGCCTGTTCCTGGCGTTCATGTACATGGGACAACCCAGCATAGACTCTCTTGGGTCTGACTTCTTTCACCCAGTAATGCATTTGAAATTGATCCGCACAGTCGTACACATCTGTAGTTTATTCCTGTTTATTGCTGAATAGTCCTCCGTGGTATATATATGCCACAATTAGACAACTGTGAATGAATTACCTTTGACTTGAGTTTTTCCCCTTGCATCGAATCATTTTGTGTTGCAGGATGGTACTATCTGTATGAGAAGCACAGTGTGTGCCTTGCTATGCTATGTTCTGTCTGAGCCGCTCATCTCCTTAGCCTGCCCCTCACTGCATGATTAATTAACCTAGCCCCACCTCCCCAGACAGATACTGACACCCATCACACACCAGGCACTGGCCTGCACCTTGGAGATCTGGTGGTGAAAACGTCCACATTCCTGCCCCTGCAGAGTGGATAGTCAGGTGGGGAAGACGGACAGCAGCGGGAGGAGTTGGCAAACGTGCAGCCTGTCCTGGGTCGTTAATGAACATTAGGGAGGAAAGTGAACTTGGAAGGGAACAGGAAGTAATGGGGGCAGAGTGCAGTTTCAGAGCGAGTAACCGAGGAGAAGCATGGGAGACAGACCTGAAGAGGACAGGGAATTCCATGCGGATATTTTGGGGAAGCACATTCCAGGTGGAGGGGAAGCCAACTGCAAAGGTCTCAGACAGGAGCAAACCTCAAATTCAAGAGCAATTCAAGAGCAACGTGTGCGGTTGGTGTGGGTGTGGTGGGTGTGGCCAGAGTGAGCCCTGGCAGAGGGGGAAGGGTAGACTCTAGGACCCGGTTAGGGACTTGGGTTATTTGCTTGGAAGCTCAATGCCATCTTCCTATTTGGAGGGGACCAGGCTTTGGTGAACATTTTTTTGTTTGTTAGCCAGAGCCGGGATGTATTAATTAACCAAGGGGCCTGCAACATCTAGGTCCCCCAGGGGGGCAATTCTGGAGACATAGGAGTCACTCATTTGTGTAGATAAGCAAGAAATCAAAGCCAAATAAAACATAGGAGTTTTGGAAACAGAAAGCAGATTGGTCTTATTGGCACCTCGAGAAATCTTTCTTGGTCCTGGAAAAGGATATTCCTTTAGTGGCTGGCACTGGCTTTAGTCGCTGCTCCTGATTGGAAGTTGCTGGCTCAGTGCATAGGCAGCACCTTTCTCTCAGGGTTGGAGAGGACTCCACGGGATGGGTCCAGAAAGTTCTGGGGAAGCCAGAAGCTTATACGATTTTGGGAACACTTTTAAGTAAAAGGACATAAAATTATGAAGACAAATTGCTGGGACTCTCTTGGAGTCTTGGAAGGATCCCAGGAAATGATAAGTTCCTTTGCTTGAGGGCAAATGTGTCCTGATGAGGAGGGTAAGATGGATCCCTAGGGGGGCTAAAAAGATCTGAGTCCTGTTTGTATGACAGTCATTTATAAGCTCTTCTCACTGCCCTAATACAATTTACATTAATGCAAAGTTATGAAACTACTCCTGCCCTTTTTCATTTTCCCTTTCATGTTGCGTTTTGTGATGTTTTGCTCCTAAAGGGAAATTTCTAAAAACTAAAAATGAATTTATTGAAGTAAGCTTTACATAACATAAAATTAACCAATTTATGTGTTTTTATTTAGACATACTCAGTGTATTTCCATCGAGTTTTGTTAATTTCAAATTGTCCCAAATTGTTCCTGGGAACTTTTCACATAACATTTTTTTAATCCTTCACAGCCTTCTCACTCTTCCTCCTGAATCCTCAAAGTGCATTGTATCATTCTTATGCCTTTGCATCCTCATAGCTTAAATCTAACTTATGAGTGAGAACATATGATGTTTGGTTTTCCATTCCTGAGTTACTTCAGTTAGAAGAATGGTCTCCAGCTCCATCCAGGTTGCTGTAAATGCTATTATTTCTTCCCTTTTTATGGCTGAGTAGTATTCCATGTTATTTATATAACACATTTTCTTTATCCACTCTTTCATTAATAGGCATTTAGGCTGGTTCCATACTTTTGCAATTGTGACCTGCACTGCTATAAACATTCATGTGTAAGTGTCCTCTTCATATAATGACTTCTTTTCCTCTGGGTAGATACCCAGTAGTGAAATTGCTGGATCCAGTGGTAGTTCTACCTTTAGTTCTTTAAGGAATCTCCATGCAGTCTTCCATAGCGGTTGTACTAGTCTACATTCCCGTGAGCAGTGTAAAAGTGTTCCCTTTTTACTATATCCATGCCAACATCTGTTATTTTGTGATTGTTTGATCATGGCCATTCTTGCAGGAGTAAGGTGGTATTATTGCATTGTGCTTTTGATTTGCATTGCCCTGATTATTAGTGATGTTGAGCATTTTTTCATATGTCTGTTGGCTATTTGTATATCTTCTTTTGTGAATTGTCTGTTCATGTCCTTTGTCCACTTTTTGATGGGATTATTTGTTTTTTTCTTGCTGGTTTGTTTGAGTTCCTTGTAGATTCTGGATACTGGTCCTTTGCTGGAACCACAGTTTGTAAATATTTTCTCCTACTCTGTGGGCTGTCTGCTTACTATGCTGATTGTTTCCTTTGCTGTGCAGAAGTCTTTTAGTTTAATTAAGTTTCATCTATTTATTTTTGTTTTGTTGCATTTGCTTTTGGATTGTTGGTCATGAACTCTTTGCCTAAGCCAATGTCTAGAAGGGTTTTTCTGATGTTGTCTTCTAGAATTTTTATTGTTACAGGTCTTAGATTTAAGTCCTTGATCCATCTTGAGTTGATTTTTGTATAAGGCGAGAGATGAGGATCCAGCTTCATTCTTTCACATGTGGCTAGCCAATTATCCCAGCATCGCTTGTTGAATAGGGTGTCCTTTCTCCACTTAATGTTTTTGTTTGCTTTGTCAAAGATCAGTTGGCTGTAAATATTTGGCTTTATTTCTCTGTTCTCTAATCTGTTCCATTGATCTACATGCCTATTTTTATACCAGTACCATACTGTTTTGGTAACTACAGCCTTGTAGTATAGTTTGAAGTCAGGTAATGTGATACCCCTAGATTTGTTCTTTCTGCTTAGTATTGCTTCGGCTATGCAGGGCCTTTTTTGTTTCCATAAGGATTTTAGAAATTTTTTTAGTTCTGTGAAGAATGATGATGGGGTTTGATGGGAATTACATTAAATGCTCCACTGAAAAGATACAGAACAGAAGAATGAATAAAAATCCACCAACCAAATATCTTCTGTCTGCAGAAAACTCACCTAACACATAAGGACTCATATAAACTTAAGACAAAGAGGTAGAAAAAGGTATTTCATGCAAATGGAAACCAAATGTGAGCAGGGTTAGCTCTTCTTATATTAGACAAAACAGACTTTAAAACAACAACAGTTAAAAAAGACAAAGAGGGACATTATAAAATGATAAAAGAATTGGTCCAACAGGAAAATATCACAATCCTAAATATACATGCACCTAACACTGGAGCTCACAGATTTATAAAACAATTTTACTAGAAATAAGAAATGAGATAGAAGGCAACACAATAATAGGAACTTCAGTACTTCACTGACAGCATTAGACAGGTGCTTAAGACAGAAAGTCAACAAAGAAACAATGGGCTTAAACTATACTGTATAACAAATAGACTTAATAGAACATTCTACCCAACAACTGCAGAACATGCATTCTTTTCATCAGCACATGGAACATTCTCCAAGACAGATCATGATAGTCCACAAAACAAAAGTCTCAATAAATTTAAGAATCAAAATTATACCAACTACCCTCTCAGACTACAGTGGAAAAAATTGGAAATTAACCTAAACCCAGCAGAAGAAAAGAAATAACAAAGATCAGAGCAGAACTAAATGAAGTTGAAACAAAAATATGCAAAAGATAAATGAAACAAAGAGCTGGTTATTTCAAAAGTTCAACAAAATTGATAGATCATTAGTAAGATTAAGAAGAGAGAAGATCCAAATAAACTCAATTAGAAATGAAATGGTAGCTATTACAACTGATACCACAGAAATACAAAAACTAATTCAAGGCTACTATGAACACCTTTACGCACACAAACTAGAAAATCTAGAAGAGATGATAAATTTCTGAAAGTACACAACTCTCCTAGATTAAATCTGATCAGACCAATCACAAGTAGTGAGATTGAAACAGTAATAAAGAAATTGCCAAGAAAAAAAAGTCCAAGGCCCAATGGATTCACAGCTGAATTCTACCAAGCATTCAAAGAAGAATTGGTACCAATCTTACTGAAATGATTCAAAAAGATAGAGAAAGAGGGAATCCTCCCTAAGTCATTCTATGAAGCCAGTATCACCCTAATACCAAAACCAGGAAAGGACATAATAAAAAATAAAACTACAGACCAATATCCCTGATGAGCATAGATGCCAAAATCCTCAACAAAATACTAGCTAACCGAATCCAACAGCATATCAGAAAGATAATCTACCGTGATCAAGTGGGTTTTATACTAGGGATGCAGGTCAAGATATGCAAGTTTAGCATACGCAAGTCAATAAATGTGATACACCACATAAACAGAATTAAAAATCATATGACCATTTCAATAGATGCAGAAAAAGCATTTGACAAAATCTGGCATCACTTTATCGTTAAAACCCTCAGCAAAATTGGCATAGAAAGGACATATCTCAAGGTAATAAAAGCCACCTATGACAGACCCACAACTAGTAGTTTACTGAATGAGGAAAGCTTGAAAGCATTCCCTCTGAGAACTGGAACAGGACAAGGATGCTCACTTTATCACTTCTATTCAATGCAGTACCGGAAGTCCTAGCCAGAGCAATCAGACAAGATAAAGAAATAAAGGGCATCCATATTGGTAAAGAGGAAGTCAGACTGCCACTGTTCATTGATGATATGATCGTATATGTAGAAAACCCTGAAGACTCCTCCAAAAAGCTCCCAAACTTGATAAATGAATTCAGCAAAGTTTCAGGATACAAAATCCATGTACACAAATCAATAGCAGTGCTATACACCAACAGTGACCAGGATGAGAATCAAATAAAGAACTTAACTCCTTTTTTTTTTTTGAGATGGAGTCTCACTCTGTCACCTGGGCTGAAGTGCAGTGGTGCAATCTTGGCTCACTACAACCGCTGCCTCCTGGGTTCAAGCGATTCTCCTGCCTCAGCCTCCTGGGTATCTGGGATTACAGGAATGCACCACCATGCCTGGCTAATTTTTTTGTATTTTTAGTAGAGATGGGATTTCACCATGTTGGCCAGGCTACTCTCGCACTCTGACCTCAAGTGATCTGCCCACCTTGGCCTCCCAAAGTGCTAGGATTACAGGCGTGAGCCACCATGCCAGCCGTCAAGCACTTAACACCTTTTACAACAGCTGCAAAAACTAAAAACAAAAACTTAGGAATATACCTAACTAAGGAGGTAAAATATCTCTACAAGGAAAACACTTCTTCTCTACAAGGAAAACACTTTTTCTCTACAAGGAAAACTACAAAACGCTGCTGAAATAAATCATAGATAGCACAAACAAATGGAAACAAATCCCATGCTCATGGATAGATAGAATCAGTGTTGTGAAAATGACCATAACTGCCAAAAACAATCTACAAATTCAAAATTAACCATTTTAAACTATTTTAAAGCATTCACTGGCATTTGATACCTTTACAGTGTTGTGCAACCACCTCCTCTCTCTAATTCCAGAACATTCAAATCACCCCAATATAAACCCTGTACCAGTTAAGCAATCATCCCAACTGCCCCTAGTCCCTAGAAAACATCAGCCTGTCTTCTGTCTCTTTGGACTTAATCAGGATATTTCATGTAAGTGGAATCATATACTATACAGGCTTCTTTCCCTGAGCACATTTTTTCAAGGTTCATCTACATTGTAGCATGGACCAGAACTTCATTCCTTTTTATGGCTGAGTAATATTTCATTGTATGAATATAACACATTTTGTTTATCCATTCATCAGTTGATGGACATTTGGGATTTTCTACCTTTTGGCTTTTGTGGATAGTGTTGCCTAAAGAGCATTTTTGATATTTTTTGACTTGATTTTATCTGTGGAGGGAAGCAAGACATTTAGAATGAGCCAACAGATTTATCTTGTGCCCTATACCTTCCTATGACTTGGTTTGGCCACTTCCACCTCTCAGATTCAGGGCACTTTCTGAGGAATGACTGCTAGATGCCACTGACAAAGACTTTGCTATCTGGTTCTCTAAGTTCAGTGCTGGAGACTGTTGATATTGCAAAGGGTTTTCATGGTAATGTCTATTGCCAATTTCTAAGTACCTCCCACTCTGGCTCCCATCAACCTCAGTAAGATTTTTCTCCTTAACCTTTTCTTGATCCAACCTTTACCTGAGTCTGTTTAATTAACTTCCCAGGTTTCCTGCTGACCAGACATTTTTCGTGACAGGAAGCTCCTCTCCTGTCTGTCTCATCCCCAGGGATCCAGCTGCCAGGAACCTCTTTTCTCCACTGACCACTACCTTCAGCCACGCTCTGGCAAATCTTCTCTCTTGTCGGATGACATCTCAGGCAGCTCTTACGTCCACTTCAGGTACAATATTAGGATAATCTTTTTTCTCCCCTCCTCCCTCCCTCTCCCCCTCCCCTCCCTACCTGTCCGTCCTTCCTTCCTTCCTTCCTGTCTCTCTTTCTCTCTCTCTCTCTTTCTCCCTCTTTTTCTCTCTCTTTCTCTCTTTCTTTCTTGTCTGGCACTGTCACCCAGGCTAGAGTACAGTGGTATAACCTTGGCTCACTGCAACCTTTGCCTCCTGGGTTCAAGTGATTCTCCTATCTCAGCCTCCTGAGTAGCTGGGATTACAGGCGCACACCATCATGCCCAGCTAATTTTTGTATTTTTAGTAGAGTTGGGGTTTCACCATTTTGGCCAGGCTGCTCTTGAACTCCTGACCTCAAATGATTTACCCGCCTCAACCTCCCAAAGTGCTGGGATTATAAGCATGAGCCAATGTGCCTGGTCAGTCTCTTATTTTCAAGAGTTAAAAAGTAGTCCAGCCCGATCTAATTCAAAATTCCTATTTTGTGTCCACATCAGTCTTTCTTTCCCCAGCTCAGGATGGCTCCCTTTCAAGACACCCTCATCTCTTGGCTGCTACAAACCCACATTTTCTTGTTTTACTTCCTCTCTCTGATTATTCTCAATTTCCTTTAGGAGGCCTCCTCCAATGTGTAGAGACACAAGCCCTCCAGTGTGTAGTTCTCAGGACTTGGTACTGAGCCCTCGGCTTTTGCCTCTCTCTCCCAGGTGACCTGGCCACTCCTCTGCATTGTGTTGTCCATGATTCCCATATTGTTATGCGCAACCCACAACTCCCTCCAGGGGCCCAGGGTATCTGTCCCTCTGTGTCCTTGTCACTTTTGAGTAGAGATGTCTCAAAAGCATCTCTAATGTAACATGCCTCAAGCCTAATTATTGGTTTATCACCATTTAAATATATAAAATATTGGTCTTTCCCATCTCAGTAAATATTATCACTATGTACCCTTTTGCTAAATGCAGGAACTGAGAAGACCTGGTTACAGTAAACAGGCAGAAATATCTAATAGGAACTAAAAGTGGAGTCGAGAGGGAAGGAAAAGGCATATGTTATTTTAGGTGTTAACTACGGATCTTCTAGAACATTCTAAGAAAGGAGAATAGAGAATGTTATGTCACCGAAAGCTAAAATGTATCTGCCCTTGAAGTTTTTTTCCTTATATCATTTATAGATTATTATTAGAGTGTAAAGAAAAGAGAGAAAATCATAAAGACAACCAAGATTCAGAGGACGCTGAGACAAAGGTGTTATATTGAGAGGTGTGAAATGAAAGGGAGCCAGCGGTTTTGCTCGTGGTGCTTGAATTTTATAGGTGATTAATTGTGAAAGGTTTAAGGCATCCCCTTGTAGCGGTAACACACTATGTGCTTACTGTTTTGTAAGGAAAAAAAAGAGTACTTGGAAAGAAGGATTTGGTGGTTCCACATACTATTGCATACCTGTCACAAAACTTTGAAATTTCACTTTAACATATAGCAGTAATTCCTGGAGAATAAGGCTGTAAGGAGGGAAGACCCTGAATGCATTAGGATAAAAAGCGTGGGAGGAGGAGTTGCAGTGAGGGAGGTGGATGGAGACAGGAAGGATTCAATTGCTTCTGAGATTATTAAACATGTCTGTGTTGCATGATCTTCCCACCTCTAAGGTTCTTCCTCCTCTGGGCCTGCATAGAACTTGAACTTGGCCCACGACAGCATTTGCCATGATATTAGCTGTGATTACTTACTCATTGGATTGAAATCTCTTAATGGCAAGAGTCACATCTCTCGTACGCCATCATGTCTCAGTACCAGGCCCAGCCCCAGGGACCTAGTCTCTATGAATATTTGTTGAACGAATAAAACAGTAGTTTAATGACTATTAAATAATAACTAATGTTCAGCGGTAAGAATAATGAAAAATAAACTTAGGTATAGGCTTTCTTTCAAGGAGTTAACCATTTCACTGGAGGAGACAAAAACCAAAAAATAAACAAATTAAGTTTTAAAAGTTCTGTAACAATACAGGCCTGTCTTTAATTAAATACTAAATCTGTGAAGGTGACTGGGCGTGGTGGTTCACGCCTGTAATCCCAGCATTTAGGGGGGCTGAGATGGGTGGATCACCTGAGGTTAGAAGTTTGACACCAGTCTGGCCAACATGGTGAAACCCTGTCTCTACTAAAAATACAAAAATTAGCTGGGTATGGTGGCACATGCTTGTAATCCCAGCTACTCAAGAGGCTGAGGCAGGAAAATCTCTTGAACCCAAGAGGCAAAGGTTGCACTGAGCTGTGATCACACAGCTGCACTCCAGCCTGGGCGACAGAGGAAGACTCTGTCTCAAAAAAAAAAAATTCTAAATATATGAAGGTGACAATATGTTCAACAAGATTTCAGAGAAGAGAGTGTTCCACGTACGTGATCATGGTCAGGGCGAGCGTGGGTGCAGAACTGGAAGATCGGGTGGGGTGTGAACCGAGGCAGTCAGTGATTGGACTGTGCATAGCCCTATGTGTTTGGACTGTAATCTTAGATAAAGAGGATTTGGGGGAATTCTCAAAGTGCTACCTGTAGGAAGATGAATCTCCTATTTGTGCATGAGTGGAAAGATCATCGGGAACGTGGCTGTGTGAATGGGTGCAGGGGTCCAAGTGTGAGGGCCAGCGAGGGGCCGGCGGACCTCGAGAGGGAGGGGGTGGGAGGGACCTAAGAGAAACACAGCAGGAACTCTGAGCTGCTTTGAGGCGAGTAAAGAAAGAACAGAGGGGCCAGAGAGGCTGCGGGGGGAGTGAGTAGGCTGCCCATGGACCTAGAGAGAGGGAGGCTGGGAGGGAAGGTTGGCGGGGGTCTGATGATGGTGTTGGGACATAAGTGAGTCGGGGTCATCATGGAGGGGAAGCAAGTGAAGCAGGAAGACTCAGTGTCATGGAAATTCGTAGGAGAGATTTTGGGAAGCATGGATGGGGCGTCCATCAGCTCGAATGCTTGGGGACTACAGAGGAATGAAGACTGACACATGGGATTGACTTTGGTAAGAAAAAGGTTGAGAACTTCAGGGGAGCAGAATCAGTAGTGTGCTGGGTGCAGGGCCGCCCGAGAACGCGTTGGCACAGGGAGGCTGGCCCTCAGGGTGTTAGGGAGGAGGCCAAGGTCAAAGGAGGATCCAGGCCCTCTGCTCTCCGTTGCTGCGGGAACCAGAGATAACCTGGACACGAAATAGAAAAACGACACGAATTTAGAGGAAGACCAAAAAGGAAAAGAACATGTGTAAGATGAGCAGGCGTAATCGGATCTGCACGGATCATGGCACGTGGTGGGCACTCAGTGTATCAACTCAGGGAGGTGTCCTTGGGTGCTTGGAATCAGCCTGTCTCTTCCCCTTGCTTGGTTGACGGGATTTTCTGGAGCCAACCTCGCTCTTCAAAAGAGAAGTGGGAGACGTGAAGTTGGAAGCTCACTCACGGGGACGAGAGGAAGACAGAGCTTCCCTGAGCCATGAGCATCTGCCCCAGAGGGAGGAGGCCACAGGCACCCAGCCTGAGCATGGCTGCTTTATCTCTTCTCTGTACCTGGCCCTACCCTGTGGTCCCCAGCTGTTTGCCACCCTCTCCCTCTACCTCTTTCACCCTTTCACCTTCTCTCCTCCTTATTTTGAATAAACTCCAGTTTACTCGTATTTTCTCAGTATTGACTAATTTAAAAGTTGAATCTAATTCTTATGGCCAGTAATGCCTTTGGAGTAAGAGATGATAAACAACAGCTTTCAGATATATGGCAAATAGACACAACTTCTGGAATCCAAAGTCAGTGAAAACTAGCATATGCAGTATTTGCAGGGTTAGAGAAATAAGAATATGAAGCCATTTGGGAAACAGTGATGAAGAATAGAAAGAAAATCATTACACCAAAATGGGGCATATAGAGGCAGTCAATCTGAACAAACTTATCAATTTCAATGTCTTCTCCAAATGGCCATCAATACCAGCAATTGGTGATGCCATTTTTCGTAAAGCTGTTTCAGTCTTACTTTGTGGAAGAAGAGATCCATGGTGAGAAGGATGTGTTTGCCTCCTTATAAAAGGTAGACATAGTGAACTCTGAGCTTTTCTTTGTAAGTAATTTTGACAAAGAGAGGCTTGTGATCATCTTGTGACAATCTATTCTCGCTGGAGGGGGATGGAAAGGTCTTCTGCATCCTGAGTTCTGGAAACATTCGCAGCAGTTCTTCAACTGAGCCCTCGCGTCTTCGACCGTTTGCTATATTGCCTTTTGGATTTCAGACTTTTTTCTTTTAATCTAAAAGTTTATGAGATTTGAGAAGATTTCGTTTGTTTCTGTTTTTTCTTCATATTCCTTTAGCTGTTTTTTTTCTATTTTGTATCTTTTTTTCCCTTTTTTTCTGGTGTTCTGAAGTGCCTTGAATTGAACTCAAGTGAAAAGACTTAGGATCCTATTTGGTAAAGAAAAAACAAAAACGAACAAATTTGTTTTTTAATGCTTGGTGTTATTTTAAAATTGGGTCTTTTCTGAGGCATAGTCATGTGAAACTTTTTGGCAGTAGCAAAGCTGATTATAATAAGCACATTGAGTAATGATTTTATATCTGATAGATGACTTAATAATAATTACACTGAAGTTGCCATGTAATTAGATGTTTATTTGCCACCTAACTTTTATATTTCATCAAAATGATGCGATTTAAACAGCAAAGATAATTATCCCTTGATTATGAGGCCATGACCTGGAACTCTACCTTAATTAGTTCTAGGTTCTGAGGCAATGGCGTTGTTGAACCAGATCTTGCTGGGTGAGAGGGCGACTAACTGCATGCAAATCAGTGCTCATGTCCTTGGGAGGCACGATAGAGAACTGTGCACCATCTCCCCACTGAGACGCGGATGATGGAGAATCATGCACCGTCTCCCCCCTCAGGTGTGGATGATGGAGAACCGTGCACCGTCTCCCCTCTGAGACGCAGAGGAGTGGACTTCTTACTGCCTCTCCCGAGAAGGCAAGATTGTCCTGGTACTCACACTGCTGTGTGCTGGGGGCTTTGTTTGTCTCTGCCATGTTTGTACTGTTCCTCAAAAACATGAGCCCACTAGGCACCACAGTCCATGAGTCTCCATGCCAGGCCTGGACTGGACAATTCCAGCCTTCATGCTGATTGTTTTAGGAATCAGAATGTGACCCCATTGGGGCCAATGAAACTCAAGAGAAGTTTCCTGGGGACCGTAAGGAAAGCTCTTCCTCACTTTTTAAAAACAGTTGTATTTTTCCTTAAGTTGTTGGGGTACAGGTGCTATTTGGTTACATAAGTTCTTTAGTGGAGATCTGTGAGATCCTGGTGCACCCATCACCCGAGCAGTACACACAGCACCATATTTGTGGTCTTTTATCCCTTGCCCCACCCCCACTCTTCCCCCCAAGTCCCCAAAGTCCGTTGGATCATTCTTACGCCTTCGCGTCCTCATAGCTTAGCTACCACATAGCAGTGAGAACATACGATGTTTGGTTTTCCATTTCTGAGTTACCTCACTTAGAATAATAGTCTCCATTCTCACCCAGGTCACTGCAAATGCTGTTAATGCATTCCTTTTTATGTCTGACTAGTATTCCATCTTATATATACACCCGTTTCTTTATCCACTCATTGATGTGTTAAGGAGAGTCACGGAAATCTCTCCTCCTTCCACAGTATGAAGAATCACGTAGCCAAGGTCGCTGTTGGGAGCTTGTTACATCCGTGGGAAAGCAGCAGTGGGGCAAAGCTGCACTGTGGGTGGCTGGAGGGAAGGCGGGCACTCGAGCTTGGGTGGTGGCTGCCGAGCCACTGAGTTGACCTTTGAAGCCCCAAGGACTCTGAACTAGCTCTTGTGTGATCGAATCCACTTCTTATTCTCTAAGCCATGCAGCCTCTCGCTTTCTGTTTCTGGAAGGCACAGAGACACTAATGGACACACGCGCCCAGCCTGTCCTCTGGCGACTCCTGATGTGTGAGACATACCCTTGGTTCTCAGGCCTCTGTATTTGTTCTACTGGCCTGTGTGTGATTTCTGGCCAGTTTTACATTTAACTAAACTGTGAGTGGGAAGAGATTTGACATCCTGAAGCCCTCAAATAAACTTCCCAAGGACCCTTCAAAAGAGGCGTTTCAAGCAAATTTCACCAGTGGCCGGAGGTAGCACCCATACTGGGGAGCCTACCGAGGTATGTGCCCATCACTACTGTCAGGATCCACTGTTAAATAAAGCTTACTTAGCTCATTATTCACCAGACTTTTATGATTAAAAAAAAAAATCTCACTGTAATTGGACCGGAAAGCATTAAAAACATCTGAATTTTCTTTGGAAATTCTTTACTTATTTTTAAGGATCGATCATATTATCAGTTTTTTTTTCTTTTTTTCTTTTTGAGATGGAGTCTTGCTGTGTCACCCAGGCTGGAGTGCAGTGGTGCGATCTTGGCTTACTGCAACCTTCACCTTCCAGGTTCAAACAATTCTCCTGCCTCAGCCTCCTGAGTAGATGGGACTACAGGCATGTGCCACCATGCTAATTTTTGCATTTTTAGTAGAGATGGGGGTTTCACCATGTTGGCCAGCCTGGTCTCAAACTCTTGACCTCAGGTGATCCGCCCATCTTGGCCACCCAAAGTGCTGGGATTATAGGCGTGAGCCACCACGCCCAGCCTACATTATCAATTTAAAAACTATTATTTATCACTTTTTGGTGAACTTTATTTTTTAATTGAGAAAACTTGGTCTTTTTCACAGTGTTCATCTATTTTCATTTTAAGCTTTGGTTCAACTAGTGAGTTCAATTTATCTGATGTAGCTCTCTCATCTTTCTAATTGTTGACACTGGAGGAAACCCCCCACCAGGATCTACTTGTTTGTAATTACGGTAGTTTATGTTTCCAAATTTATGAAAACATTTACTGTGGCCCATCTATTTGATTAGGCATATTCTCATGATCATAATAGTGCTTCAAAGATTAATTTACTAAACATATAATCTGATGCTTTTAATTAATCACACGCCATAGTGGAAAGCTCGTGACGTAACCTAATGGTCAAAACCTGCAATTGATGAACTATTAATTACCCATTAACTCATCTACTCTCATGACCTGTAGATCCATCAGCTTGATTGAGAGTAGAGACCTAAATGATCCTAAAAGGTGTTTTATATAACTTTCACAAAGAATTCCAGGAAAAGTTGATGCTCAAGTGAGCAAGAGCAACAGAAGGAAAAATCGGCGAATTTTCAGTGCATGTTCCTGCCCTCCACTCCAGAACAGGGAACTGGTCATTGGAATTGCATGAAACTTTTCTTAGTTATTCCCTAATAATACTATTAAGTGACTTGACTAACTCTTTTTTCTTATCCTTAAGAAAAGGGGAGGGGGAATCAAAAGTGATTTTTCAGGTCCTTGGAATGCATGGTATCAAGCATAAATTTTAATTGGCTTCATTTACTAAGTGTTGCATTACCTCATCCTCCAGTTTTAACTATGGATTTTCTATAAATCTTTATATGGCTAAACATGATAAACTGCTCAACATATCACAGAACAAGGCAGTGCTTATTAGCACTTGAGAAGTTATTGATTCTTTGTCTTGATTAATCTTTTATGGGTCTCTGGAGTATTAATTCCAGAGAAGAGACTGTAGGTTCTGCTGCAGCAGAGCTCATTCAGAGTTTCTACTTCAATTACAAGATTTTTGATGTCACAGCTAGTTGTCTAATTATGACTTTTCCGGCACAGATACGTTTTGTTTCTATCAACAATGAGCACTTTTAAATTAATTTTGAGATGTGCCAATAAAATATAGCCAAAAAGTGTGTTTTATACTTAAGGATTAAAAGATAATTTTTACTTATGTTTTAAAATAAAGTGTATTGTTCTTAATTATGTAAATTAAAAAAGTATAACTTTTGGTGAGGGACTTTTTAACACGAAGAATCAGCTTTATTATTTTTGAACAATTTGTGAACTTTGATGCTGACTTTCACTATTGATTTTGCTTGAATGCTTTCTGAACTAGAAATCTGTTATGATATTATCAGATGCATGTGGAAATTTTAGTATTTTTACAGATGACCCTGGATACTGCAGTGGAGGCTGCAGAATTTCCGGTACAGAAAGGATTGGGTTGGGAGCCCTCTGGTTTGGTGGCGGGATCTTGGGGAAATGATCTTGAAGCTACAGCAACGCAGCATTTGGTTTAAGAGTGAGACCTCCCAGTAGGGGAGGAGTCCTGGTGGAGTGGAGGGCGGAGCTGGTGCCCTCACTTGTGTTTCATCACTGCCTTGGGAAGGGACAGACTTTTGACCTCACAATAGGAGAGGCAGGGTCCTAGCCCCAAGATGAGATGTTAACCCTTCAACACCATCAGAGCAACGTGTTCCTCAAAATTCCCACTAAAGGGCAAGTCTCTCCTGGATGGGGCCCAAACTGAAGTTCCTGCCAGTTAATTAATGCTGAGCCTGCACATCAAGCACTCAATAACTACTTACTTAGTTCAGCTGAACCAACAGGAAGAGCTGGTTAATTAGTTAACACCTTTGGTAGCAGTAGCTTAGGGTGGAGGCTAAAACAGAATAGAAGGACGGCTGCTTGCTGGGGAAAGGCCGAGCCCTGAGCTCCTGGCAGAACCTGAAAGTGTGTGGGGCCAGGACGGCCCAGGCTGGCTCTGATGACGGCCTGCGTTTCAGCTGTTAAAGTAATATGATTTAACAACAGATGGACTCACCTGTGCTAGATGTGCAAGGTGGGTGTCAAAATCCTGTTTGTGATTGTTGCAAATTTCTATGAAGCCGTATAGGCTCAAGAAGGGTCATTTCTGGAAAGAATTTTTAGGTAATCGTGGTTTGCCAACCAATGTGTGAACACCTTGGTCTGAAACACCTCATTTCCTGTTGTCATTTTATCCATCAGGGCAAGACGAAAAATACGTGCTTTCTTATCCCGAGGAACAAGTGAGCAGACTCAACAAATTGATCTCATATGGGAAAGGCAAGTTATTGTGTAAGTTCACAATTTAGCTTTAAAAATGTGTACTTTTAAAAGTAGGTGCTTATGTTTTCAGCCCAGTTAAGCCTGTTGGCTAATTTAAGGTCACATGTTTGGGGACCGGGGTATTGTGTTTTTTATTTTATTTTTATACCCCAGGGAATACAAAGGGCATTGTGTTTCAGTGAATGAGTGAATGTTCTGATTCATTGAGAGTTAACCATTAATGATTATTCTTTTTAAACTCAAAAATCATTTTGACCCTTATCTGAAATTAGAAGGACCTGGATTTGAGAACCACTCATCATTTACCAGCTTTTTGAACTCGGGAAAATTACTTAATCTCTTTTATTCATCATTCTAATCTGTGCCTCCCAGGGTTCTTGGAAGGATTAAATTAGGTAAAATGTGTCCCAGCACAGAGCAGATGCTCAAAAAATGGTAGTTATTTAATGATCTGAAGTTTTAGTGAAAGCTTTAGTATGATGTAATAAAAATAATTGAATCCTTCAATAATGGCTGATGTTGAATAAGCTAATATCTATGTGCCAGAAATGGGAACAATAAAGATGAAAAAGTTCCCACATTCTGAGAGCCCACAATCCACAGGTAAATCTTTTCTGAAGGGGTGATTTCCAGACGGATTCTCCTTATTCAGGGCTGAAGGTATAGAACAGGAAGCAGAGGCTGCCTTTGGGGCGGCCAGGTGGAAGGTGGAAGGTGAAGACTTTGAGATTTCTGTTGTCAATGAAATGTCATAACTCTGATAAAAGTGATGCAAATCAAAATATTTATGTTAACTCAGGAATTCTGGTTGAGTTTCACTCATCAAATTTTTGACTTTTACGATGAGTACTGTAATGAAACATGGCAAACTATGATTCCTAAAATAAACTAGCTTCTCAAATATGTGAATAGAGAATATTTGAGCACCTACTTTGTGAAAAATTTGATGTCAGGTGCTCTTGGGAGCATAAGAACATCAAATACAAGTCATGGTCTTTGGGTTCTGGAAGCTTATAGCATGACTGGGGGAAAGCCACAAATAGGTAAAAGCAAAATTACACTCAGGAGTTCAATAACAATATAAGACCTCTCAAGTAATTGGCACAGAGAGGGGTGATAATGAGTACAGAGGGAGAGAGGTCACTTTTGGTCGTGGTGACTGAGGCATTCCAAGGGAAGGAATCTGCAACGGAAAGAGGACAGAGGTATGCGTTTTCAGGATGTGTTTATAAGGCTGAAAATTAAGAAATAAATTCAACTCAATGAAGTGTTGGCTCAGATGATTAATTGGGAAAATAAGGTAAAAGAATGTCAATGTCTTGAATTATATCAACAATGCATTAAAATGCCATTCAAAAGCAATCAAGTGTGAAGCCTAGGATCACACATAATATACCAAGCATTCTGTAGTTCCCCCACCCCCTTCCTTCTTTCGCTCCTTCCCTCCATAAGCACCTAGTGAGTGCCTACTATGTGCCAGATGACGCTATTCACATTCTTAAGTAGCTCACACTCTAGTGAAAAACAGACTTCCTGATTTGATTTGGCTCTGTGTCCCTACCCAAATCTCATGTTGAATTGTCATCCCCACATGTCAGGGGAGGGACCTGGTGGGAGGTGACTGGATCATGGGGTGGGGGAGGATTTCCTCCATGCTGTTCCTTTGATGGTGAGTGAGTTTTCACAGGATCTGATGGTTTAGAAGTGTGGTGCTCCCCCACTGACTTTGACTCTTCTGCTGCCATGTGAGATGTGCCTTATTTCCCCTTTGCCTCCTGCCATGATCGTAAGCTTCCTGAGGCCTCCCCAGCCATGTGGAACTGTAAGTCAATTAAACCTCTTTTCTTCATAAATTACCCAGTCTCAGGTAGTTCTTTGCAGTGTGAAAATGGACTAATACAGAAAATTCGTACTGAGAGAGTGAGGCATGGCTATAAAGATATCTGAAAAAGTGGAAGCAACTTTGTAACTGGGTAATGAGCAGAGGTTGGAACAGTTTGGAGGGCTCAGAAGAAGACAGGAAGATGTGGGAAAGTTTGGAACTTCCTAGAGACTTATCGAATAGTTTTGACCAAAATACTGATAGCAATATGGAAAATGAAGTCCAGGCTGAGTTGATCTCAGATGGAAATGAGGAACTTATTGGGAACTGGAGTAAAGGTCACTCTTGCTATGCTTTAGCAAAGAGACTAGTGGCATTTTGCCCCTTCCCTAGAGATCTGTGGAACTTTGAACTTGAGAGAGATGATTTAGGGTACCTGGGGAAAAAATTACTAAGCAGCAAAGTATTTAAAAAGTTTCCTGGTTGTTTCTAAAAGTGTACAGTCATATGTATTCACAAAGAGATGATCGGAAATGGAAACTTATGTTTAAAAGGGAAGCAGAGAATAAGGGTTTAGAAAATTTGCATCCTGACCATGTGGTAGAAAAAAAAAACTAATTTTCTGGGGAGAAATTAAGGTTGGCTACAGAAATTTGCATAATTGGAGGAGCCAAATGTTAATAGCCAAGACAACGGGGAAAGTGTCTCCAGGGCATGTCAAAGACCTTCATGGCAACCCCTCTCATCACCGGTACAGAGGCCTAGGAAGGAAAAATGGTTCTGTGGGCTGGCCCCAGGGCCCTGATGTTCTGTGCAGCTTCAGGACATGGTGCCCTGTGTTCTGGTCACTCTAGTTCCAGCTCTGGCTAAAAGGGGCCAAGCTATGGCTGAGGCCATGGCTTCAGAATATGCGAGCATCAAGCCTTGATAGCTTCCACATGGTGTTGGGCCTGCAGGTTCACAGAAGGCAGGAGTTTGGGAGCTTTTTCCTAGATTTTAGAGGATGTATTATAGAAACATCTGGATGTCAGGACAGAAGTCTGCGGCAAGGGTGGAGCCCTCAAGGAGACCCTCTACTAGGGCAGTGTGGAGGGGAAATGTGGGATTGGAGTACCCACACAGAGTCCCTACTGGGGCACTGCCTAGTGGAGTTGTGAGAAGAGGACCACCACCCTCCAAACTCCAGAATAGTAGATACACTGACAGCTTGCCCTATGTGCCTGGAAAAACTGCAGGCACTCAACACTAGCCTGTGAAAGCAGCTGTCAGGGCTGTACCCTGCAGAGCCACAGGGGTGGTGCTGCCCAAGGCCTTGAGATCCCACCCCTTGCATCAGCATGCCCTGGATGTGAAACATGGAGTCAAAGGAGAATATTTTGGAGATTTAAGATTTTGGGTTTTGGACTTGCATGGGGCCTGTAACCCCTTGGTTTTGGCCAATTTCTCCCTTTTGGAATGGGAGCATTTTACCCAATACCTATACTCCCATTGTATCTTTGAAGTAATTAACCTTTTTTTGATTTAACAGGCCCATAGGTAGAAGGGACTTGCCTTGTCTCAGATGAGCCTGTGGACTTGGACTTTTGAGTTAATGCTGGAATGAGTTAAGACTTTGAGGAACTGTTGGGAAGGCATGATTGTGTTTTAAAATGTGAGAAGGACATAAGATTTGGGAGGGGCCGGGGTGGAATAATATGATTTGGCTCTGTGTCCCCACCCAAATCTCACGTCAAATTGTAATCCCCATGTCAGGGGAGGGACCTGGTGGGAGGTGATTGGATCATGGGGTGGTTTCCCCTAACTCTGGTCTCATGATAGTGAGTGAGTTCTCACAGGATCTGATAGTTTAAAAGTGTGGTGCTTTCCTCCTTGCTCTCTCTCTGTCTCTCCTGCCACCATGTAAGACGTGCCTTGCTTCCCCTTTGCCTTCTGTCATGATTGTAAGTTTCGTGAAGCCTCCCCAGCCATGTGGAACTGTGAGTCAATTAATCTTTTTTCTTTATAAATTACCCAGTCTCAGGTAGTTCCTTATAGCAATGTGAAAAAGGACTAATACACCCCCCTTTCCCAAATCAGGTAATGGTAAATGTTGTAATGACAGCATGTCCTACAGAGTGGGCAGAAGCTACTTACATTGGCCACTCAAGGAAGAGTGATGTTTAGGTGACATCTTATGACTGTAACATACAGCCAAAAGAGAAATCTTTCTTTCTTCCATGTAACAGGTTTTATTTCCTTCCCCTAAGTACAACCTCTCATTCTTGTCTCCTCAAATTCCTTCCTTCTTTTTTCTCTGTCTGAAGTCTTCTCTCTTTCTATGTACTTTTTAATTAAATTCTGTTTATAGGAGGATTGGGTTTGAGGATTACCCCTAAAATCACCATCCTTAAGAATTAAATATATCCTAGCTTCTCTCTGTAGCCATTTAGGGCTCTAATATTATCATTTTATCCCAATAATTCTTAAATCCACTTATAGTTCCTGCCTTCATTATCCTCTGAAGGAAGAGTTTAATCAGTGGATTGCCTGTGAGGCTTATGGGACTCATTGACAGCCCTTGAAGTGGGCCTGGTAGGGTTGAGAGAATGAGGGAAAAGAGGAAGGAGCCAGCATGGTGAGGAGGATGTCCATATCCATTCTCCATCACACAAAAGGATGTGTGCGATGCAGTTTTCCATGACAAACAAGTATATTTTCATCAGCCTTGCCAATTTCTTCTTCCTGATTCTGATCAATCATCTTGAAAGCCCCTTGGAATTACTAAATTCATCATGAATTTCCCATGATTATTATGAGTGTAAATGATGAAGAACAAAATAATTGCTATTTAATTATTTATCCCAACTGAACATGAGTGATGATAAGAGCTTCACACAAGACAGAATCAGGCCATCTTTAACCATGCTCCTCCCTGCTTAAAAAGAAGAGTTAAGATGCATGTATGCTAATAACCATAATGAAACAAGAAAAATAAATGTCTCCATCTTCTCATTGACATAAGCATACATCATTACAGATGTTCCTCAATTTATGATGGGGTCACATCCCAGTAAACTCATTGAAACTGCAACTTGAAACCCATTTCAAATTGAAAATAGCAAAAGTTGAAATTGCATTTAATATACCTACCCTCTGGAACATCATAGCTTAGCCTCGCCTACTTAAACTGTGCACAGAGCATGCTTGTTAGCCCAGAATTGGCAGAATGATCCAGGACAGGCTGCACAATCTCATGGTCGTGGGGCTGTCTGGGAGCTGCGGATGCTGCTAGGCAGTGTGAGGGTATCCTACTGTATACTGCTAGCCTGGAAAAAGATCAAAATTCAAAATCCGAAGTGTGGTTTCTAGTGAAGGCATCTCCCTTTTCACACTATTGTAAAGTTGAGAAATTGTAAGTCAACGATTGCAATTTGGGAGCCATCTGTATTCCAAAATGTACTTTTCCCATAATGCCTTAGGGAAAACTACACAGTCAATTTGGGGCATTTACTTAACCCCTGAACCAGCCGCGTTCTCTGAGCCCTGACCCGTCAGTGATGTTCGAGTTGTGATATCTGATGGCCACGGCACTGCTGAGTGGACCGGGGTGGGTGCTGACCTGGGCTGAGCTGATCAGATTCTCTGAGAGATTTGACATTGGGCCTCCCAGCCCCCGATAAGTTGTCCACTTCTGTCTGGAAATAAGGGAAGATCTCCTGAGCTGCAGGATGGCCACGCAAAGGAGGTCAGAGAAAGAAAGGAGAGAGGAGAGGAGACTGGGAAGGGATGGGGAATTGGACAGTTCTGTGACCTGCACTATGGTGACTTTGTGTCATGGGGTCTGATTTTGTGTTAGGAAAATTCAAAGACAATGGTTTCTTCATTCACAAGCATTACAGAGAAACATGTCGTTTGAATGTGGAGTGCTCTTTCCATAAGAAAGAACGCATGCTAGAGCAGAGCGACATCACCTACAGAGGCACTAAATTCATTTCCACCTGTGAGGGCAACCATAATTCCCATGAGCTTTGGTTGGGTTTAATGTTTTCCTGTCTTCTAATGGACAGTAATTGAAATGGATTTATTATCTAAATTATTCCTTAGTTCAGGATATCACTTAGAAAAATGGGACTATAAAATGAGATATTCATGGTCAAAAGCAATCTGTAGGAGCTGTGAGTTAAGGCAAGATTCCTCCAGCCTGACTCTTCCCTAGAGAACAGAAAGTAGTTTTTCAAATTTGGAAAATTTATTATATTATAAATTGGATTTAATATCTTTCTTTACCCAATTTAGAAAAATTGTTGGGAGAAAATATGTCTGATTTTATAGGTAATTGAAGACTTAGGCACTTTTGCAAATGATCAGATACCTAGGCACAGTTGCTCTGGATGACTGGCCCCTGGAATGTTCTTTCCCTTCCAGCAGTCACCTGGTGACTTCCTGCCTTCTCTTTCCTTCTTCATGGCAGATCCCGCGGATGCCTGGAGTTCATCCCCAACTCTCATTTTCTTTCTTTTTTGAAAATAATTTCAAGTTCTATGTTTATTTCACTAAAATTACATTATAAGAAGCTTTAGATTACTCTGGTTAAAAAAAACTATACACCGAAAAATGGTTAAGATGGTAAATGTTATGTGTATTTCACCACTTTTTTTAATGAAATAATTTTTACAATTGTGGCAAAATACATATAACATAAATATTGCCATTGTGACATTTAATATGTTCACAATGTCATATAACTATCACCATTATTTAGATTCAAGACATTTTCATCACCCCAACAGGAAATCCCAAACTGATTACACAGTCACTCCACACCCTCTGTCCCTGGCAACCACTGATCTCTGTATATTTATCTATCCTGATTCTCATGTTCACCAGAACAGTGGGAAAGAGGAGAGGGAGAACGCGCTGCTCCCTCCTCTCTGTGGCTCCGGCCTTGGTCAGGTGGAAACTTCTTTAGGCCTCGCCCAACATTTCACGCCTGGTGCTGGAAACAGCCAGGAGATGCATGCATTGCGTTTGCATTTTCCTCCAACAGGTAGATAATAAATCTGACTCTAGCTATTCATTTCACATTTGAGAAACACCTACAATACGTGTGCTCAGTAGGTCGTAAATCCCAGGCATCTAAAAGTTATAGAACTGTTCATCTCTGGAAGCTCACAATCTGGGAGAAGACAGATACACTAAATATTATAATGATGAAGGAGGAGATAGAGGCCAAGCCCTGCGGGGGCGGAGGAGGGAGTGCCCAGGTGGCTGGGGGAGTGGGATTGGCCACAATTAAGAGGAAGTGATGCTGCTCAAACCTGAAAGCCAAGGGAGCTTCTGGCGTGGAGAGTGGGGGTAGGTGTTTTAGGAAGCCACGGGCTCAGGAACTGCTTGTGAATAAGGCTGTGTGTGTGGGATGGGTGGGTGCACAGGTGTGGGCAGGTGTGTGGGGTACCCATAGTTGCGAATTGCTGGGAAGAGCAGCATAAGAAAGCCAGGCCCTGGGGCCAGGAGCTGGGCTGAGCCAGGTGGCGAAGACCTCCATGCCACTCGCAGGAGTGTAGGTTATCCTGCAAGAGAAAGTAACAACGTTCCCAGGCTCCCGGCAGCCTCCGGGGTTGGCCAAGGGAAGTTCTGCTCACAGTCTCCCAACAGGGCTTGCTGGATGGCATCGTGATTTCCTGGTGCTCTGGGTCTAACCTGAAAGTCTTGCCCATCCCAGGGACAAATTTATCCTAAATAAACTCATGAGACACACGCATGAAATCAGAATACCGTTTTGTTTGTTTCTTGATACAGAGTTTTGCTCCGTTGGAGGCTGGAGTGCACTGGTTTGGCCATGGCTCACTGCAGCCTTGACCTCCCAGGCTCAAGTGATCCTCCCTTCTCAGACTCCCAAGTAGCTGTGACACCCAGGTAATTTTATTTTTAATTTTTAGCAGAGATGGGGGTCTCACTGTGTTGCCCAGGCTAGTCTCAAACTCCTGAGTTCAAGAGATCCTTCTGCCTTGGCCTCACCAAGTACTGGGACGACAGGTGTGAGATACCACACCCAGCCTGTGTTATTAATTTATAAAGCAAAGCAACAGTGGAAGGCCTCAGAATACCAGGAGAGAGTGTGGAGCGAGTGCTCTGCTTGGTGAACCTGAATCCCAAGAGCGAATGAGGCGAATACTGTCCTCAGCAGCTTTAGAGGCGTCCACTGGGGATGGTTTCACTCCTGGGATGAGGACCCAGGGAGCCCACTGCCTGGAACCCCGGCACCCACCTCCCCTTCCTGAGAGGTGTGGAGCTCTCAAAGTGTCCTCTCTCCTAGACTGTGCTGGACTGGCAGAGTCCACATTTATCTTTTAACTTTTCCTTTTACAAAGTCAATCAAGCTTGGAGATTCCCAAATCCATCCTTTGCACACATCAGAATGTTCTACAAAGGGACAGTCAAACGTGGTTAGTGTGGGAAGCATTCTCCCTCCCTCAGGTGACCCAAGTCAGCATGCCTGGATGTCAAGGCTATCACCTGGCTGTGGCAGCTCAGGTGGTCAAGGACAGGAGAGGCCCCAGCTGCCCATCACCCTGAAGGACAGCCTCCCTGGCACAGACAGACGTGAGCTGTGACCCTGCGCATGCCCGAGGCTGAATCCTCATCTTCAGGTGGTTATAGCTCCCAGTGAAGAAACTCAGTGGGGCCAAGTGGCCGAAAGCAAGCAGCTTGTGCACTGGAGTGGTCGTTGTCCCTGAGCAGGTGTCTGTCTTCTTGCAGGATGCACCCCTGAGCCATGCAGATCTCCCGCCCCTCTGTTAGAAATGAGCCTACTCATGACCTGGTCACCAGGCCCAGACTGCTCACACCAGAAGCTGGGGCTCAGCTCCCCAAGATTCCCCAGCCGGGAATCTAGTTTGGTGACTACGTTATCTCATTTGAGGATTTAGGTTTAAAAATGATAATGTTCCAAACATCCTCTGAGCACATCCTGCTCCCTCCACTGCGGTCCACGTTTCTATGACTCTGACACATACATGGGGCCACTTTTGGTTCTGCTTTTCAAGGACAAAGTCACTTTCTTTTGTGGGAAATATTCTAATAAGTTGGGTAGCATCTTCTTTATTTTCTATGATTAGATGATCATAAACAGAACTTTGTCAACTAAAACATTACTGTAATAATTCTCAGGAAATGAGAAAGCTTTTTTTTTTTTTGAGACGGAGTTTTTTGCTCGTTACCCAGGCTGGAGTGCAATGGCCCGATCTTGGCTCACTGCAGCCTCTGCCTCCTGGGTTCAAGCAATTCTCCTGCCTCAGCCTCCCAAGTAGCTGGGACTACAGGCATGTGCTACCATGCCCAGCTAATTTTTGTATTTTTAGTAGAGACAGGGTTTCACCATGTTGACCAGGATGGTCTTGATCTCTTGACCTTGTGATCCACCCACTTTGGCCTCCCAAAGAAAGCTTTTATAAAAAAAATTATTATCCCTGAGCTTTGTTTTCCTTCTGTGTTCCTTTATTTCTTTTCTCTGTGTTGACTGTAACATTGCCTAGTGCCTTACCCCTGCCCAAATATGCATCCTCACGAGCTGTAATATCACAACTCATTGATCAGGCAGCAGGCCAGGGTGGATGAGATCAGAGCCTGAGATGAGGCCAGTGTTCCTGGGTCTGAATCACCAGGTGTGTTCATCATTGTGGGCACAAAAGAAGGATAGGAACAGACTGCAGTCTTTTGCTAAATGTAAAACATTTTACAACACTAATGTAAGGAGTTGATGTTGGAGAGGCAAGAACTTGAGCCTTCTCCAGCATGTCCTAACACCTAGAAGTACAAATGTGGATTAAAAATTAACATACGATAATTGTAAAATGCTTACATAACAGAGACAGCTTTAAAGTAAAAAGTAAAAATCTCTCAGATCTTACTGTCCATTAATGATCATTATTATTATTTTGGTAAGAATCCTTTCAGATTTTTTTTTTTGCCATGAAAACATATAAATGCATTTTCAAAGAAAATTAAATTTGTTTATACCAGGTATGCTAATTTATAACTTGGTTTTTACATAGCATATTATAGTTTGAACATATTTCTAATTCAATAAATATAGATTTGTAGCATTATTACTATCAATCATTCCATTGTGTGAATGTTATAGATGTATTCTAACTTAACTATATCATTTTAATGTGAATTATGTAGTTTAACATTCAGTTTGTTACCAGCTTATTTTTGCAAATATAAACAATTTTGTAATAGTTATTCTTAAATGTTCATACTTGTCCAGTCTTTTTTTTTTTTTCTTTTA
Source organism: Cacajao melanocephalus (assembly GCA_963573385.1). NCBI lineage: Eukaryota > Metazoa > Chordata > Mammalia > Primates > Pitheciidae > Cacajao > Cacajao melanocephalus. The sequence goes on along the minus strand of CAUYLG010069089.1, from coordinate 77,456 downwards.
GACCAAGTCTCGCTCTGTTGCTGAGGCTGGAATGCAGGGGCTAGATCTCAGCTCACTGCAAGCCCTTCCTCCCAGGTTCAAGCGATTCTCCTGCCTCACCTTCCCAAGTAGCTGGGATTACAGGTACCTATCACCACGCCTGGCTAATTTTTTTGTACTTTAAGTATAGATGGGGTTTCTCCATGTTGGCCAGGCTGGTTTTGGTCACTGACCTCAAGTGATCCACCCCTCTTGGCCTCCTAAAGTGCTAGAATTACAGGCGTGAGCCACCATGCCCGGCCCAACTTGTCTAGTCTAAGGGCTAATTCTGAGAATTGTAGTCACTATTAAAAGATGATACAGATTTTTAAAAATTGACATATATTGTGTTACATAGAATTTGAAGAAATAGGCTAAAAGCTAAAAGCTTGTAGCAATTTTCACTCCTTCCAACAACATATAATAATGCCTATTTCTTTGAATTCTTTCCCATTATTTTAGATCTTTGCCAATCCCGTATAACAGAAAGCAATACCCTGTTTTATCTTCTTTATTAGTAATGTTGGACCTTGTTTCATATGCATAGTAATTCTTCTGTAAGAATTTCTTGTTTTACATGCATACGTCTTCTTTTGTAAACTGCTCACTCATGTATTTGGCATGATTTTTGTTGATATATGTATATTTCTTGTCCTATCTTTTTAAATCTGAAAAAATAAGGTATTATAAACAGCTGGTTAAAAATCAAAGCATATGTAAGAGTTGATGAGAAAGTGCGGCATCCTTGCTAGTCCTCCCAGCTCTAGCTCCTCTCTTCACGGTAGACATTTTCAGCTCTGCTTGCTCACTCTCTTGTTCTTGTGCTCTCTCTCTTTCTTTTTTAGAGACAGGGCTCGCTCAGCTGCCCAGGCTGGAGTGAGTGCAATCGTGTGATCATAGCTCATTGCAGCCTTGAACTGCTACCTCAAGTGGTCCTCCTGCCTTGGCCTCCCAAATCACTGGAATTACAGGCATGGGCATGGGCCACTGTGCTTGGCCTCAACATTTTTGACTTTGGATCGTGATAAATGTTCCCAGTAATATCATGAGCAAACAATAAACATTTGTTGAGCAGGGACTGTTTTATGCAACTCTATGAAGTATATACTATGGCTAACTTTGTCAGACGAGGACCCTGAGGCCCAGAGAAGCTGAATAACCTTTCCAAGGTCATACCATTACTAAGGGGTAGCCCTGGGACTCAGAGAGGGCATCTGCAGGGCTATGCTCTTTGCCTCTGTGCTGCAATTGGCTCCCCCACCTCTAAATTGTGGGCTTACGCTGCCGTTTCTTTCATTTTATAATTGTACTGCTTACATCTACCATTTTGTGAGCACTTAATACATGTCAAGTACTTTACATATTTCTTTAAAAATACTATATTGAATTGTAACTGATGGACAACAAATGCACTTCTTTTTTTTTTTGAAACAGAGTCTCACTCTGTCGCCCAGGCTGGAGTGCAATGGAGTGATCTCGGCTCACTGCAACCTGCCAGTTCAAGTGATTCTCCTGCCTTAGCCTTCGAGTAGCTGGGATTATAGGCACCCTCGGCCACGCCCGGCTAATTTTTGTGTATTTAGTAGAGACGAGGTTTTGCCATGTTGGCCAGGCTGGTCTTGAACTCCTGACCTCAGGTGATCTGCCCGCCTCAGCCTCTCAGAGTGCTGAGATTACAGGTGTGAGCCACCGTGCCTGGCCATGCATTCATTTTGAGTGTATTAATACATACCCTGGTGTACCTCCACTGAAATCCAGACTTAGAACATATTCATCACCACAGGAGACACCCTGATGCCCTTTCCCTTCCATCAAGTCCCCAGCCCACCTGGCCTCAGGCCACCACTCATCTTTTACTGTGAATCAGATTTGTCTTTTCTTTAGGTTTATACAAATTGAATCATATAGCATGTAATCTTTAGAGTCTGGCCTCTTTTGCTTAGCATCATGTTTCAAAATTCATCATATTGTTGCATGTATCTATAGAGTTTCCCTTTTTATTGTTGAGTAGTGTGACTATACTAAAGTTTCAAAAATCTATTCAAATGTCAATGGACAGGAGGGTTGTTTCTAATTTTGGGCTGTTATAAGTGAAACTCTTATGAACATTTGACTACAAGTATTTGTGTGGACATTTTTTCTTGTTTTAGGTAAATACCCAAGAGCAGAATTGCTAGGCCAAATAGGAAGAGCATGTTAAAACAAACAAATGAAAAACCAAGCAAAGCTGCCTATCCACTTTGCAAACTGTTTGTCATTGTTCTCCCCCACCCCCTGCGGCATATGCGTGTTCCACTTGCTCTACCTCCTCACCGATGTTTGCCGCTCGCCGAAGGACTTTTCCGCTCACCCGTCCCGTGGCTGTGCGGTGGGATCCTGGCACAGCTTTAACTCACACTTCCCTAGTGGCTAATGATGTTGTACATCTTTCATGTGTTCATTGGCCATTTGTACATAACGGCCAATGGTGAAATACCTGTTCAAATCTTTTTTCATATTTTTAAGAGTTACTTATTTCCTTGTTATTGAATGATGTTGTTCTGAAATTCTATCAGGCCTTTATCAGATATATGTATTGAGAATAATTTCTTCCATCTGTGGTTTTCTGTTTTGTGTTTTCAACAATGGCTGTCGATAAGTAAAAGTTTATAATTTTGATGAAGTCCAATTTATCATATTTTTTCTTTTAGAATATAAGCTTTTTGTGTTTACTAAAACTTCTTTGCCTAACCAAAGATCATAATGATTTTATCTTATATATTCTTCTAGAAGAGTTGTCAATTTAGTTTAGGCTTAGGTCTATTCATTTTGAATTAATTTTTATGGGGTGAGGTAAGGTCAGATATCTAGTTATTCCAGGATCATTTCTTGAAGAGATTTTTCTTTTTCTATTGAATTACTTTAGTCCATTGATTGGAAATCAATTGGCCGTCTTAGTGTGGCCTATTTCTGAACTCTGTTACGTTTCTTGATCTGTATGTCTATTCTTATGTCATAACCCTACTGTCTTGGCTATTATAGCTTTATAGTGAGTACTGGAATCAGGTAGTGTAAGTTCTTTGGTAAAGTAGGTCCACTGCATTTCCTTATAAACTTTAGAATCAACTTGATAATTTTTAAAAAGTTGGAATTTTGATCGCCATTAGATTGAATCCATTCATCAATTTGGACAGAATTGCCGTCTTAAGCCTTCCAGTTCATGGTCATGATACAGTTTTCCATTTATTTTTTTCTTTTTTAACTTCTCTAAGTGGTCTCTTAGAACTTTCAAAGTATAGGACTTGTACTGATTAATCTCTAGGTATTTCAGATATTTGGATGTCCTTATAAATGGCATTTACAAACTTTAAAATTTTTATTTATTGTATATAGAGATGCAAAATTGATTTTTGTATGTTATCCTTATACCCTGAGACCTTGCTAAACTCACCTGTTAGACTATTTTTCCTTATAGATTTTCTATGATTTCTTACATATACAGTAATGTCACTGCAAATAAAGAATTTTCTTTTTAAATTTTCAATCTGTTTGCTTTCAGTTTCTCTTTCTTGCCTGATTGCAGTGGCTATCACCTGCAGGATGACATTGATTGGCAGCGGTGCCAATGGTTTCCTTGCCTGCGGTTGCCAGTCTTAAGGGGATGGCATTCAGTTTTTCACCATTAAATATGATAGCTGTGGGCTTCACCTAGACACTTTCAAGCAGGTTGAAGAAGGACACCTCTATTTCTAGTTTTCTAAGAGCTTATTATTATTTTTGATATTGATACTGGCCATTAGTGTATTACCCTTTTTTCTTATCCCTTTATATATTGCTGAATTAAATTTGCTAACATTTGGCTACACTTAAACTAGGGATACATCCTGTAGTTTTTTCTCATGATGACATTTCTGGGTTTAATTTCAGGGTATAACTGATTTCACAGAATTGAGTTGGAAAGTGGTCCTTTTTCCTTTATCTACTTTCTTAAAGGTTTCATAGAATTTACCAAAGTCCTGTGGGTCTGGGAGTTTGTAGAAAGGCTTCGTTTTTAAAATTTGTGTTGTTTTTTCCTTTTTTTGTGCTTAGATTTATGAAAGGCTTTAAATTATTAAATCAATTTTCTTTATTTTTTGCATCTCTTTACATTTTATTTCTTCCTAAGTTGGTAATTTGTGTGTTTCACAGAGATCACCATTTTTACTTAAATTGTTGAATCATTGTGATAAGGTAGTTCATACTGGTCCCTTATTCTCTATTTTATATCTGTAATATTTATCATGAAATTTCCTGTTTTATTTCTGATATAGGCAATTTGTGTTTTCTCCTTTTTCTAACTAAAATTAATAAATTTTACTGATCGTTCAAAAAACCACTGATTTTTCTTTATTGTCTATTTTTGTTTTTAACTCTTTATTTTCTTCTACTTTGGGTTCAATTTGATTCATACATCTTGCACACCCAAAACAAAGTTATTTTCTGATTACATCATGGTATAATATTGTAAGACATCTTCCTTGTAAAACATTCGGATAAAAGTTTTAGGAGAAAGTGAATTTCACCTAGATATGCACCACCTGTGACAGTAAACACGAGCATTTGGGAGAGATTCAAACTTGTATCATTTTATGCAGATGAAATTATTTCATGCAACTTTATAGTTTCTCTTCTACCTCCCTGTTCATTTTGCATCTCAATATCCCTCTGAAATTCCCTCTCAGCCCCACAGCAAAGTTATGAAAACGATGGTGTATAACTCATCTGTTTCTCCATGCACACTTAATATGCTGGTGTCTGTATTTTTTAGTTCATTCTTTTATATAAATACATTCATAGTATATACAGTTCACTATATCTTATTTTTCCTTTGCATAAATTTCTTTTTTTGTTTTTTAAATCGAGTCTCTCTGTCACCCAGGCTGGAGTCCAGTGGAGTGATCTCTGCCCACTGTAACCTCTGCCTCCAGGGTTCAAGCGATTCTCCTGCCTCAGCCTCCCAAGTAGCTGGGATTACAGGCGTACACCACCATGCCCAGCTAACTTTTTTATTTTTAGTAGGGATGGGGTTTCACCATGTTAGCCAGGCTGGTTTTGAACTCCTGACCTCAAGTGATCCACCCGCCTTGGCCTCCCAAAGTGCTAGGATTACAGGTGTGAGCCACTGTGCCTGGCACATACATTTCTTATAATAAATGTGGAATTAAAAAAGACACAGAAATCTCTCCAAGTCTGTTGGCGTAATTCTGTCTAATTCTGGGTAGTAGATGCCATGGTATTGTGCCAGAATTTGTCATCCCAGACCCATTTTTATTTTACTTTGATTGTTTTTTTGGACACTTAAAACTAGGCTTATAAGATCTTGATGTTTGTACACACTGAGTGCTTACAAAAGGTGCTTTTTGCTGTTTAGGATAGGAAAAGATAGAAAAATAGATGGATATATGCTTTTCTGTATGTTGCTAGATTTAGTGAAGAAAATTGTAACGAGTCATGCTTCTCACACTTCCAGCATGAATGAGCCAACCCTTCTTTCCCAGTGTTGATGTGATACTCCCTTTTCCCCAATCCTTGCTATCCGAGTACTTTGCCATTCTTGGTTTTAGCAATTTGGACAATGTCTTTCCATTTCCTGATATGATTGATGAGGATTTAATGATTTTATATCACCAGGCATTCCCTTTCAATCTAAGTTATATGACTATTTGCATTTTCATCAATAAACAGTATGTGGCTTGTGGAACCCATTGCTGCAGGAGAGGCGGTTGTGGGAAGGAGAAAGGCTCTAGTGAGTCCTGGTGTCTTCTTGCCTCTTCCAGCCAAGTACTGGGAGAGAAGGAGCCCAGGAGAGGACTGGATGGGGTGCAGGCAGGTGGATGAGATGGCAGGTGCTCTGGGTCCTGGATCCAGTCATTTGAGGCCTCCCAGCCTTGGACAAGAAAGTGATTTGCTTGTCTTTTAAAAATCTATTTTTCAACTTTAAAAATATATAATGTGGTTTTTAATATTTTGTTGGTTTTGTGGATTGCAAAAATCTCCCAGGCTGTGACTTATTGATTTACGTATGCTTTTGCCACACTTTAAACTTTTTACCTGTAAGGAGAGTGTTTGTGGAGGGTTTCATTTCTTTACCCTCCATTTAGCCACATGGAATGTGTAGAACTTTATACATTTATGGCTTGCCTTGATGATGTCTTTCATTAGTTTTGGAAAGTGTTACCAGTTATCTCTTTAAACGGTGGTTTGTCTGTACTCTGGCTTCGGTTTCTTTCTGGAGCTGTGGTTCTGTGCATGTTGGATCTTCCCTCTAAGTCCTGCCGGCCTGTCGTGCTGTCTTCTGCAGTCCCTGCCCTTTTCCTCTCTGTGTTTCAGTTGTGATAGTTTCCATTGACCTGGACTCTGGTTCATGGTCCTTTCTTCTGCTCGGTAGCACCTGCTGTGAAACCCATCTGTTGAGTTCTTCATTTCGATGACTGTATTTTCTACTTCTAAAATTCCCATTTGGTTCTTTTTAGTAGATTTCAGTTCTCTGGTGAGATTTTGCATTTTTCATTCTTGTTCCCATCATTTCCTCGAACATATTCGTAAACTATTTTAAATTCCTTACCTGATAATTTTCATATACGTATCAAAGGTGGGAGTATTTCTGCTGACTTGTTTCCCCTGACTTTCGATCACTGAGTTCTGTCACTGTAATGTGCATGGCATTTCCGTGCCTGCCCTGAATTCTAGAACTTGTGTATGAACAGTTGCGAGATCTCTGGGTGCCATCTTCTCCCAGAGAGGGTTCATGCTTTCTGTGCAAGGCAGATCAAGGAGGTCTAAGCTGACTTCAAGTCTAAGCTGACTTGAGGCTGGGCTGTCAGCAGCGCTCTGTGGGCTCCTCCTCTCCAGGGGTCTTAGCCAAAGGCCTATGGGGATCACCAGGCCCTTCTCCTCAGCAAGTGCTAATCTCTAAGCCTTGATTTTTCTGGAACTTGCTGAACATTCATGACTGTGTCTTGGGGCTTTCTTCCTGGCTTGGTGCCTTTTCGCCCCTTGCAGCCTTGTAGGCCAGCGTATGTATGAGGGAAAATGCTGACACCTGCCAGGACTGGTTTATCTCTCCCCTTCCCAGTGGGATCCCGGTCCCTCAAGTCTCTCATTTTAGTTTTCCATCCACATGACCATATGAGCCCGCTGAAACCTTGATGGGGTCTCTGCCTCTCAGTAGGGGCCCCGGTCCTGGCCCTTTGTGCAGACTGAGCCTCGCTCTATATGAGACTCAATAGATGGCTTGATGGGAGGAGCTGCAGGATGTGGCCCCTTCTCCAGGAGTTTACCCTTCTCCTGGTTTTGCCCTCTCAAGTCCTCGTGGCCTCCATGGTGCTCCAGTACTTTCAAACAGATTTTGGGGGTGTTTTTCCAGATTTTCTATTTAATCTTGGCAGGATCACTGGCTCACCACAAGCAACCTCCCACATCAGCAGCTTGAGGTTTTCCAAATAAAAAAAGTTGAAAACATAAATAATAAATAACTGTCCTCTTGGAAGCTGCAAGGGAAAAGCAACCCTAGGATGGTTTGAAGAATTAGGCAGTTACCTAGAAGTGAGCTAAAACTTCGTCATGCCCTGCTGTGAGTTTTTCATTATCCTTTTTTTTTTTGAAAAAAAAAAATCAGGTTAAAGTTCCTTTCTATTTTCTATATCGTTTAAACACATGAATGATTGTTAATTTTATAAAATGATTTTTCTGAATCAACTGAGGAGAGTTATATCTTTTCTGCTTTAATCTGTTGGGGTAACTTACTAGTTACCTGGTAAATATTCTGGTGTTGAACCATTTTGCACTCTTAGGTAAAATCCCGCTTTGCCATGATAAATGATCTGTAAAATGGCTCCTGTGCTGATATTGAGTTTGGGATCCTTGCCTGTGTGAGCAAAAGCAGGAATGGTGAAGGACTTTTTCCTGCATTGTCCCCAGCTGGTTCTAGTGTTGGCGCTGTTGGCTGTGTTAGACCGCTCGGACCTTCCTCTGGCCCTGATCATCTGTGAGCCCAGTCTACCTGCTCCCTCAGGGATGCTGTGTCACGGTTGTTGTGCTGTTTTCACACTCCGTTACTCTCAGCTTTCCTTTTTTTTTTTTGAGATGGAGTCTTGCTCTGTTACCCAGACTGGAGTGCAATGCTTCACTGCAACCTTTGCCTCCCGGGTTCAAGCAATTCTCCTGCCTCAGCCTCCTGAGTAGCTGGGATTATAGGTGTGCACCACCACACCCAGCTAATTTTTGTATTTTTAGTAGAGATGGGGTTTCACTCTGTTGTCCAGGCTGATCTCAAACTCCCAACCTCAAGTGATCTGCATGCCTTAGCCTCCCAAAGTGCTGGGAATACAGGCGTGAGCCACCATACCAGCCAGCTTTCCATTTTTGTATCACCTTTGATTCATAGAGTTATTTAGCTGATTTTGAGCTTGATCATCTTTTTTTTGGTGGAGGGGGGGAGGTAGGCGTGTTTGGTAGATTTTATCTGTCATGGTAAATGTTTGGGCCTGAGAGGGAACCTTAAAAGTGACTCTATAATGACATCTTGGCAAGAAGCCCACAAGAGGACATTTATTTATTTTTGAATGTTTTAAATGTTTTTATTTGGAAAAGGCTCAAGCATAGAGGGAAGGCTGAAGAATGCTGTGAGGAGCACGCAGGTATAGAAAATCATTTGTGAGCATTCTTGCCATGTGGAGCTTATATGTGTACAACTTCTCTGCTGAACTGAGGAAAGCACATTTTGAATGTTGTCACTTTGCTCTTTAGCACGACATGCATCTCCAGGAAAGTCTTTCAGAGCTTTGAGAAGACACAGTTTCTGATGGATTAGAGATCCTGCCATGTAGCCGCCCACTCCCTTCGTCCTCATCATCGTCCGTGTTCACTTCCATGGTTTCTTTCTTTTTCTTTTTCTTTCTTTTTTTTTTTTTTTGAGACGGGGTCTCCCTCTCTTGTCCAGGTGGAGCGCAGTGGTGCAATCTCGGCTCACTGCAACCTCCGCCTCCCAGGTTCAAGTGATTCTCCTGCCTCAGCCTCCCGAGTAGCTGGGACTACAGGCACGTGCCACCACGCCCAGCTAATTTTTGTATTTTTAGTAGAGACGGGTTTCACCATGTTGGTGAGGCTGGTCTTGAACTTCTGGCCTTCTGATCCTCCCGCCTTGGCCTCCCAAAGTGCTGGGATTACAGGCATGAGCCACCGTGACCGGCCTACTTCTATGGTTTCTAACTGCACGAAGGATGGCAGTTGCAGCACAGGACACGTTCCAGCGATGGCGGGTGGGGAGCCGTCACTCCTGTGGTTTTCTGCTGCTGTGTTTGTTTGTTGGGTGACAGCAGCTTTGTGCCATGTTTCTCAGTCTCCTCCCAAGAGGCCTTGTGTGCATTTTATTTGTTACTTTGCTGGTAACATCTGAATTTAAAATGGTTAAAAACCTGTAGTAATGAGTTTTTTCAGGCCTATAACTGATGCCAGGAGACCCTTTCAGGCCCATTCGTGAAATGTGTCAGATACAGACTAGGTCTAACAAAATTTACAAACATTTGCTTGGGTAAAAATGGCACCATACTGAGTGCCAACAAATTAAAAATAATTTTATATCCAAATTGTTGGCTAAGGTATTCCCAAATTTCTCACATCCAGGTTTTTAAAGTTGTTTATAAAAAGAAAATTTTTGATTTTTTGCTTCAGATTACACACCTGTTTGCTTCACTCATTTGAATTTGATGATGTGTTTTCAAGAGTGATTGAATGAAACCTGTACTTACATTGTGTGTGTTTTCTGGCGTACGATGTCATGAACAGACCACTTTGTTAGTATTGAATGCACTCACACCCATATTGCCTGGTGTGACCTCTGGCCAGGCAGTGCATGTCCAGAGGCCTGAGTAGGAGGGGGGTCAACCAGTTCCCCCATTCTGGCTTACCACCAAGACTTGATCAGACAGAGTCAGAACAAATACTTACTAAATTAAATCAAATAAGTGGATTCTGGTAGTTGGGTTGGTTGGAGTGCTGGCTGTGTAGGGAGCAATGGAAATGCAGATGGGGGTCTCTCGCTTCTGTTCACTTTTCTCCCAGTGTGGAGTGGTCGATGGCCTTCCTGCTGCCTCCGTTACTCCTCCTTAGACTCCAGGGTTATTCACATGACGTCACACACATGACTCTGCAGCTCCATTTGCTGAATGTGTGGTGTGCATTTTCCTGGTCTGGACTTTGGATTCAGATGTGTGAGTTGCACTGACGTATGGAACGGGCTTAGTGCACTGGTACACCATCGTAAGCCTAGAACTCAGAGGCCTTTTTTCTCCCACCCTCTTGCACTTCTTCCCTTGTGTTGGGAACTAGCCCAGGATAGCCCACTTCCCTTGAGTTGGGAACTGGCCCAGGATAGCCCACTCTTCCCAGGAAGAAACTGGAGGAGCAGAGGCGAGCTGCTGTAGCTGAACCCAGCCTAGACCTGCTGACCCCTAGCTGATCTTCAGGTGTGCGAGCCATGGAGACGCCTTCTGTGTGCTGCTGCTGAGGTTCTGTGGTTGCTTGGGTCTGTGCGTGTAGGTAACTGTTAGTGTTATCGAGGATGCCTTGAGTCAGCGAGGCACTGTCTTTGTTTTAACGTGATATAAAATGTGTTAAGTGAACACGCGACAGGCTATTTCCTTTTAATAGTCTTCCTCATGAAAATAATCGAATAACTGTAAATATGAAAAGCTTGACCTCAGACTTGAGGCCTTTACAGGGACGAAGGGGCCTGTGATTTAAAGCTGGCTGAAGTGGGGCTCGAACCCGGCCCTGGGACTCCCAGAACCATGCCCTTTCTTTGACCTGCAGACTCTCTTGTACGATGAGAAAAGGTGTGAGGCCCACACGGTTGTGTGCCGCGCATGCGAAGACTGACTGAAGAAGCAGCCTGGCTTGCTGGGGTCCCTCTGTCTATGGAGGAACCGTCAGTGTTTGAAACAGTCTTTAGATCGTGCGCGGTTGGCCGTGGGCTGGTTCCTGGGGCCCCAGGTTGACCCAGTGCTAACTCCCGAGTTCCTAGACACAAGGTGTCACTATTGTGCTGACTGTGGAGATAACGTTCTTGTTGAAATTTTAATGCCTTTAATGGTTTGGCTTTTTAGCCCAGAGTGAACTAATCAGACAGCCTCTGCTGGGACATAAATCAGAGCATATTTCTGAGGAACCTCAGGTGAAATAAATCAAGGAATTTTTTTTTTAATCAGCTCTTCAATCACTCTTTTTAGTCACGTAGAAAAATGGTCCGTGCTGTATTTACAGTTTGATGGTAAGGAGATGTTTAACATCAGTGTAGGAGATTAAAAATGACAAGTTATATGGTGAAGAGTGTGAAAAGGTGTTTACACTGACATGCAATATCTCGGCTGATCTACAACTCAATAATAGACGCCATAAATCTGCCCGCAGGCCCATGAGGCTGCGCGCGGGAGAAGCAACATGGCGGGTCAGCGGCTTTCCCGCGCGCGGGAGACCTCGCGGCCCAGTCCCAGCCGAACCTCGCCTTGCGGCCTCGCCGCGCTCAGCGGTGGGCGCAGCGCAGCCTCCCAGCGGCCACAGGCGGCCTTTCTCACGTGCGCACATCCCTGATGCAGGTTCGCCCACTCGGCGCCGCCTTCCAATGATTTTTCTAACTCACTGCCTTCCTGATTCTGTGAGTGAAAAATAAACCTGAGAAAATAATGTTTTATTCCACTTCTAGTCCCAAACACATTCTAGTTATTTTTTTCAATGAAACAAAAAACTTTTTTAAAAGTGTATTTATTTACTTATCCTTTTTTTTATAGAGATGACTTTTTACGTTATTATTATTATTATTGAGTTGGAGTCTTGCTCTGTTGCCCAGGCTGGAGCGCAGCGGCACCATCTCCACTCACTGCAGCCTCCACCTCGTGGGTTCAAGTGATTCTTCTGCCTCAGCCTCCTGAGCGGCTGGGATTACAGGCATCCATCACCACACCTGGCTAGTCTCTGTAGGTTTTAGTAGAGTCAGGATTTCACAGTGTTGGCCAGGGTTGTCTCAAACTCCTGACCTCAGGTGATCCGCCCTCCTCGGCCTCCCAAAGTACTGGATTACAGGCATAAGCTACCTTGCCTGGCCATATAGTATTTTTAATTGACAAATAATTGTGTATACTTTTGGGGTAAAATGTATGTTTTGATCTAGGTAATACATTGTAGAAAGATTCAATCAAGCTAATTAATGTACCCATTACCTCACCAACTTATTTTTTGTGTGTGGTAAGAATGTTAAAAATCCATACTTTTAGCAATTTTGAAATATACAATATGTTATTATTAACTGTGGTCACCTTACAGTCATTAGATCACGAGAACTTCTTCCTCCACACTAGCGGAGACCTTTCATCTGCATGGTCCTCTCCCTACTGTTATGGCCTCTGCTAAATCACCTTTCTGCTTCCCGTGTCTGTCAGACTGACTTTTTAAATTTCACTGTAAGTGAGATCACACAGTATTTCTTTCTGTGCCTGGATATTCCACTTAGCATAATGTCCTCCTGGTTTCTCCTTATTGTGCAAATGACAGGATTTCTTTTTTATTTTCTTAAGGCTGAATAATACCCCATTGCATATGTATATCATGATTTCTTAGCCATTCATCCCTTGTTGGACACTTAGGTTGATTCCAAATCTGGGCTATTGTGAATAGTGCTGCCATAAACATGGGAGTCCAGGTATCCCTTCTGCATACTGATTTCATTTCCTTTGGGTCTATACCCAGCTCTGAGACTGCTGGATTGTATGGTAGTGCCATTTTTCACTTTTGAGGAACCTCTGTGCTGTCTTCCAAAATGGCTGCATGCTCGCTAACACTTGCCATTTGTATTTTTCATCGTAACCTCCTAACAAGTGCGTGGTGATATCTCGTCGTGGTCGTCTTGTGCGTCTTCCTGCTGACTCGAGATGTTGGGCATCCTTCGTGGACCTGTTGGCCACATGCATCTTGTCTTTTAAGATGTGTCTGTTTGGACCCTTTGCCCATTTTGTAATCGGGTTCTTTGTGTTCTTGCTGCAGAGTAGCTTCAGTTCCTCCTGTGTTTGGATGGTAGCCCCTGGCCAGATGGGTGGCTTGCAGACATTTTCTCATCTGTCGCTTGCCTCCTCACTCTGTTGACTGCTCCTTTGCAGCACACATTCCAGTTCTTGCAAAAGAATTGTAGATGGCAGATGTTTTGGATTTTATTTAGAAAATGAGAGATATTTATTATCTAAAACATTTGATATAAAAACTTGACAGACACCAGGATTATTGAAATGATATGTAAAGTAGAAATAAGTTTACTGTAAGTGAAGCCTAAAAGGCTCTCTTACAAGCTTTTATGCTTTAGCTTTCTAGGGGCATCCTTTCCCCATTTCTTTTCTCAACAAAAAAAAGAAACGCTATAAACACAATCGACATTTACTTTCGCACGCACACACGCACACACATGCACACACACTCACTCCAGCATGTTTCCTGGGTCTCACTGTGTTCCAGGCTGATGTTTTCTGAATTGGTACCAGCCTATTTATACTCTCTTGGCTGCCACTGACTTGATGCCGATAGGAAGGAGTTGTGAGAGAATGACCCAGGTTAGTAGTGGGTTCTGGGTATCAATACTTTCCAGAATTTTTGTTTGTATTCAGTAAGTATTTATTGGATGCCTATTATAGACACAGCCAAATAGTAGCCACTGTGAAGAATGTAAAAGTCCTACAAAGCATGGTCGTCGTTCCAAGGAGATTTTAATTCATTTAGAAAGGCCACAGTGTACATATCGTGCTAATCAAATCGTGTTGTAACCAACCAAGCTGGCTTAACCCCATCTGCAAAATAAAAAGAGATGACCATAGAAGAATAATGACTATGAAAAAACGATTTTTTTTCTAATAGCATATTATAATGTTTTTAAACTCAACTTCATAATAGCATACAATGTAAGGATTTCTGGAGCAGGATGATGATTTCCATAGCATATCACTTCTATCCTGAAAATTCCCTTTGGCATGGCGGGAGTTGGTGATGGCAGTGTGACCCAGGGGCTGGTGTTCGGCGTCCTGCTCTCTGGCTGGCCTTCATGCTGGGGCTTTGCCAACTGTTTCCTGGCCTGCCCCGCCATGTTGGGAAGAAGCTTTCTGTGCTTCTGACTTTCTGCTTTGTGTGGCTACTGTGTGACACCTGGAGTCTCAGGGTCCTGCTCCCACAGGCTCAGTGAGCAGAGGGAGTTTCTCGGTCTTCCCATGACTGCCCCCACCTCTCTCCCCATCCCGCTTCTCCTGGTGTCTTCCCAGGTCTGGAGTTGCAAGCTGGTCCTCATGTCTTGTCTTGTCTCATCTATGCTCTTAGCTCCATTTACCTTGGGTTGTGATATTACTTCTTAATTTCCTGCATGGTATTTAATAGTGAAACATTAGAGGAACGCCTGTTAAACACATGCAAAACATGAATGCCTAGGGTTCCCGTTGTTATTACTCTTCTGAAAAATTCAAGCAATTACAAGAACAATATGGTAACGAGAATAAAATTCTAAAATAGAAGAAAAAAGGATTCAGTATTTTAAATGTTAGGACTTAAAATTCTAAAAGGAATCAAGTTAAAAGCAACTGAATTTGTAATAATCACACAAATGTCAAGATTATTACTATATTTGGGAACAACTTGTGGGTAATATGACAAAAAATAAATCCTGTTATGATAAATCTATATGTGATGTCTAGGAATGCCATTAGTGACATCTATCATTTTCACAACATTTACTGCACTTTCAGGGGCCCTGCCGCCTGTCCCTTACCCTGGAAGGGGCGGCCTGGGGTGTCACATGACGCAGACACCACACCGCTGCCTCACCAGTCTCCTGCACCTCCCTTGTGTCCCAAACTAGTGGGTCCTGGAGCAAAGCGGCTGACCCACACCTGCCACCAGTTCTCTCTCTGATGAATTTGAATTAAGAGACACAGAGACTATATGGGATAGTTCAGTGGTGGTGGGGAGAGTGGCACAGAGGTGAAGATTCATGCAGAGCTGGGGGGAAATGGACCACAATAAATCAAAGCCCTGTGCCAACTAAAATCACAGAGAAGCAGAGACCTTGGGCAAGCCGAGAAGTTGGTCTGAAGAGAGACGCTCAGGACCCAAGTGGATTCATGGAGCATAGCAGTGACTGAGATGGTGTGTGTGTGTTGTGGGGTGGAGAAGCAGAGGCGGAGGGAGGGAGAGAGAAAAAGAGAGCGGGAGGGGGAGGGGGGGAGAGAGAGACAGAGGGAGAGAGCGAGAAGAGCTTTGGCCCTGGCTGTCTTGTTCCAGCCCCTGGGGTGCTTGTCTATATTGCGTATTCTGTCTTGGAATTTCTTGAGTTCTAGGACCTATAGTCTTACAATAAAATCTCTTTTTCTTGTTAGTTTGAGTGGTATTTCTGTTTATCGAAGACAAATATTTTCCTGCCTAAAATAATATTAAGAAGGAAAGCATAGAACATATTAGAGGAAAGCAATCATTTATTTTACGGAAAGACAGGAACAGAATAAATGGAGAAGCATTCCATGTTGATGCAGTGGGAGATGAATACTGTGGAGATGCCAGTTTTCCTGAATTAATTGCTAGGGCTCAAATAATCAATGAAAATGGGATTAAGCTTCCTTTTCTTCATGTTTTTTGAGATTGCTGGAATTATTTTAAAGTTCATCTGATGGAATAAACCTAATAAGACATAATACTAATAATAAGAGTGAACATTTACTTAGTGATTACTGGTACTAGAGTCTTTTTAACTAATTTCCATATATTCACAAGAGAATGGCCACAAATGAACATGACATTTTATAAAAGAAACAGTGGTGAGGAGACACAAATGCTACAGAATGTTAAAACCTGCTCTAACGGTGGCCATCAAACATTTGTGGTATCTGCTCTGGAGAATAAGTTGAAAATCAGAGAGCCTCACAAACGCTCATTTTGAATTTATTTATCTTTATATCATGTATAGGAATATGTCATATATTCTGCATGTTGCAGTTAGCTACTACTTTTAAATATTGTCTTAAAAGGTCAACTTAGATGCTCACTTTATTCTCCCAAATGAATTACATTTAGATGAGGTAAACATGTAAAAAAATCAGGCTACAGAAAATTGGAAAAGACTCTCATGGTCTCCCCTAAATCTTCTCTGAGCCACACATTTCACTTCACGTCCCTCAGCTGTTTTTCATTCATTCTGATTCCCAGACTTTTCTCCATTCTGACTACACCGTAAAGGGACTTTACCCCTCGATGAATGATTTTAGCTGCCATCGAACTGTTTGAAACAGGCAAATGTCTTCGAATTGTCACCTATGTGCAAAATAGAAGTGACTTGGAGGTGGAAAGACCAGCCGGAAAACTGCTGCAGGCCAGGGAAGCCAGTGGTGGCTTGGGTTAAACACACAGAAACGTGTAAGAGTTTGTGATGGATGGGATGTGAGGTTCTGGAAAGGGAGGAGCCAGGCAGCTGGGAGTAGTGGTGCAATTCACCAAAACAGGAAAGCTGCGGGAGCAGGCTGGGTGGAGAAGCCCGTGTGTTTGTTCTTAGACAGGCTGAATTTGAAGTGCTCTGAAATACCCAGTGGACAGCTTGGCATGTGTGTTTGAGTCTCAGGAGACCAGTCTTGAATGAAAATACAGATTTTGGAGTTTTTGGCATACAGGTAGTAACAAAAGCTCTGGAGATGGAGCGGCAGTGGTTGAGATGAGTAGTAGAGAACCCACGGAGCTGGGCCCCCTGAACACACACACTCTGGGACCTTAGCCCTGGAAGGTAAGAGCTGCCCTGGAGCATGCAGTGGCAAAGACAGGGGCTGCTCACGGTCCCAGTGGCAGGAACTCCCATTTGCCAAGGTGAATTCGGTGCTAATGTTCAAACAGCCAGCAACAAAACTCACAGGTGAGCCTTTGATGTAACTCAGTTCTTCAAGGAGGCCATCTGATCACCTGAGGACAAACTGACTCACTGCACCCCTTCTGTCTGGGAGGAATGGTGGCTCAGCCTCGTGGTAGCAGTCGCCCACCCTGGGCGCTGGTTTGCTGTTCCTGCTGCAATGCTTCAGGCAATAATACCACTGTCTGCGCAGCAGGTGCATGGTCAGGGACTGTCATGAAACCTCAGGGAATCAAAGTGAGGGAGGTGTATTCGTCTTTTCTCATGCTGCTAATAAAGACATATGCAAGACTGGGTAATTTATAAAGGACAGAGGTTTAATGGACTTACAGTTCACATGGCTGGGGAGGCCTCACAATCATAGTAGAAGGCAAAGGAGGAGCAAAGGCACATGTCACATGGCGGCAGGCAGGAGAGCATGTGCAGGGGAACTACCCTCTATGAAACCATCAGATCTCGTGAGACTTATTCACTATCACGAGAACAGCATGGGAAAGACCCACCCCCATGATTCAGTTACCTCCCACCGGGTCCTTCCCATGACATGTGGGCATTATGGGAGCTACAATTCAAGATGAGATTTGGGTGGGGACACACCAGACCATATCAGAAGGGCAGGAGGGCAGCTGCCACAGGACCCACTGGAATCATCATGTACCTGTCCACGTGCTTCAGGCCTGAGAGAGTGGAGGGGTGTGGGCTGAAACCCCAGCTCGAGGGCAGTGCTCTGCGAGGCTGAAGTCTTGGCCCAGAATCTGAGCTGTCTCCATGGCACTGTGTTCCCGAGGAAGCCCAGGAACCAGAGGTGGAGACAGGAGTAGCCCCATGTTTCATCCCTCTTGGTGATCCACTGGGAGACTTGGTGCTTCCTCTCCTTGCACTGGGGGCTCTTCAAGGCTAGTTTAGTCCCCCAAGAGTGAGAACTTTTGCTGGTGGTCATAGCTGGGGTCCTACTGGATGACAGGCCAGCAGCTCCCTCTGCACCATTTTTGCACGGGAGCCCCCGCTTGGGCTGGCAGAGACTCTCGAGCTGTGCTGCAGCCCCGGGACCTTGCTCCCCAAGCCTCCTTACTCATCCTGCTGCAGGTTAGGTCTGCAGTTCGGCTGTGGACTCTCCCCTCCTGCTTCTGCTCCCTCTCTCTCACTCACAGGATCTTCCCTGATCTAGCTCACACACTTCAAACTCTGCTTTTGAGTCAGTGTCAACAAGGCTGCGAGCTGACCCAGATGGGTAGGTTGACATGGGGAGATAGTCTTGGATATCTGCGATGTCCTGAAATCGAGGAATTGCTTTGACTATTAGGAAGATACTATTCTTCTTCCACCAAACAAGTTTGAGGAAAGTTTTCTTTGGGGAAGATTTTCAATGCTCCATTAGGAGTATTATTTGAAAAGATACAGGAAACATAAACCGTTAAAAAACCCCCAGATGAGGGAATGTCGCTGAAGCAGAAAGCAGGCTAACGCCTGAGGAGGGGCTTACCAAGGCTGAAGTAGGGCAGGCACTGGCTCCAGGCTGCGTGGGTGGGAAGCGCACCGGCGGGCCGGTCTAATCACGAGATGCAAAATCGGACCAAAGGATTGAGCAGCAGAAGGAATCTGGGCCTCCTTGAGCCAAAAGCACTTCCATCAAAACCTTGCCTCTACTTTTGGGTTTCTTCTCCAGCAATTTACAAGTGTTCATCTGGCTTTTGACTTTGTCTGGATTCTTGAGTTTTAATTTTGTGGGTAAGGCCAGAATGCTTCCTTCAGAAAGGGCTTTTCTCCAGGGAGGTGGGACAGAGCCATGTCCTGCAGGTGGGTTAGTCTGAAGAACGTCCTGGAAGACTCCTGAAGATTCACCGAGCTTCCCGTGGGAGCCCTTGGAATTCTAGTATCAGACACATGTTAGGTTTTCCACAATTTCCTGTTGAAATGCAAAGAGACTCCTCTGTATCTCAGAGAAATGGCAGCACTGACATCCACTAACACCTCAAGAGGGCTTAGGAGGCAGGAGACTGCTGATACCAGGTTCTGAAGAAGAAAGATACAAAGCTCACATTTACCAACCTCACACCTCCCTGCTCCACGTGAAGCTTCAATCTACTTCTTTTTCTTTCTTTCTTTTTGAGACAGAGTTTCACTCTTGTTGCCCAGACTGGAGTGCAATGGCACGATCTCGGCTCACCGCAACCTCCGCCTCCTGGGTTCAAGTGATTCTCCCGACTTAACCTCCCGAGTAGCTGGGACTAAAGGCATGCATCACTATGCCTGGCTAATTTTGTATTTTTAGTAGAGACGGGGTTTCTCCATGTTGGTCAGGCTGGTCTCAAACTTCCAACCTCAGGTGATCCGCCCACCTCGGCCTCTTAAAGTGTTGGGATTACAGGCGTGAGCCACCGTGCCCAGCCACATCAAGCTACTTCTAAACAGTGAGGATTTCAACCTGAGAGCTCTCAGTGAAGTCTTGACTAACTTAACTTTGCCTTTCCTTTGAGAAGTTAGAAGGCCTTCCTTGAGGAAAAGAATTGTCTTTATATTTATGAAACGGAATGTGATGATGCATTACCCCCATTTTATAGTTGAGAAAGTTGTCAACAAGTCGAGTGATTCTTGGGAGTCTTGGATTCAACCCAATGCTCTGTCTCCACTGGGTGATGCTGTCTTGTCACATGTTTGAATCTAGTGCCTCAGAAGAAAACACACTTAAAAGAAGAAAGCAACGAGGCAGAGGAAGCATCGGAAGGCGTTCTGGAATAGAGGGTGATACATTTTCAGCAGATTAGGAGGATTCTCTGCTAATGAGGGGAATTCCAGTCATGCCCAGGAAACGTCTTTCATAACCTGCCTTTATGTTTGGTCTCATGCGAAGTTTTGTTTTGTTGCCAGAGCATTTTCTAGGGTCATGCCAACTCTAATGAAGGTAGCCCGTGATCTGAAAACTTTGATGGTTGATGAATCTCTCTGATGGGAACACAAAGGCACAGGCACTCAGAAAATCCTCAACACAAATGATGAAGGTAAATAGCATATCATTCCCTAAATTGCTTAATAGTATTTGGGCATAAATATCTTGGTAGGTCTTAAAAGATTTGCAGAGTTCACAGGAAAATCAGGAACCTGAAACTTACTGCTTCAAGCAAGTCTCTTTTCCTTCTAAAGAAACCAGGAGATGGTCTTGTTTTTTTTCCTTGCAGACTAATTTAGCCCAGAAGTAGTAACTTCTTTATCTCACCACAGTTGCAGGTTTGATTTTTAAAAAATGCACTTAAAACTTTTTCATCCAGTCTACAACTGACTTGTTTCTAAGTGTTCTGTGACCTTCTGGGCAGAGAGCCTTTCTGACCCACACTGGCGTTGCTACACGTACTGAGGCCAGTTGCATTGAATGAAACGCTGGTAGAGGCGCATTGGTGGGGTCTGAGGCCTCACTGCCACACCCTAAAGGGACACAAGGGTCTTTCCCGGCACAGGAATCACCTGCTGCCTTTGTCTCCTGCTGGACTGGACCTGAAGCCAGAGATCACGGGGTCCAGGTGATGCGGTTGTAGGGATCGGCCTATGGGCACAGAGCCATCAGAGGAGGGTCAGCACGGGCGGGCAGAGGATGCCAGGTCACAGAGCTGACGGGAAGGACGAGGTCATGGATTCCGTCGCAGCCCCAGGAACGGAACGATGACCCCATGGGTCCCTCTCTAGCGTCCTTTGCATACCTCCTGTGCATTTGTCCCCCCAGATGAACTAGCACAGGGACTCAGATTCTGCCTGAAGAAGAATCTCCACCTCAAAAGATTTTTGCCTGGACTTCAAGCTCCCTTCCTGTTCTCAAATCTGTGAGATCCTGAAATTCTAATCCCAAAGCACTTTTCCAGTGAGGCTGTAACCCACACAGGTCCTGCAGCCACATACTGGGTGAGAACCCTCTCATGATGCCCCAGTGAAAATCTTTTGTGTTGCTGTGTGGCCTCTGTTCATCCTCTCAGCCCGAAACCAAAATGCTAATGAAGATCACTGAAGAGGTAGTCATTACCAATTAGAAAACCATCATAGTATTTTCTTTTTTGCTGAAGGACTTAATTATTATGAGAAATGATAATTAAAATTATAGTTTACCTTGGAAGTATTGAGAGATTTTTAGTTCTCTCATGAACTCATGAGCAATTAGATAGGAAAGGGTCTCTTATAACGATTTTTAGTGAGAAGAGAGAGTAAATTCAACCTGGTATTTAAACAAAACTAAAAAAAAAATTATGGATTTTTCATCCATATAAATGAATGTGGGGCTGGAGAAAGCCACCCTCTTCCCGCTTTTCCCCTCCTTATGTTCCAACGTGTCTGAACCCCACATCGTTAATTCACATGGGCTGCTGCTCCCATCCTTCAAAACAGGGAAATGCCATCTGGTTGGGCTGGGGCAGCTGTAGTTTCACATACATTTGAGAAGGCCTGGACTGAGGCTTGTCTGTGTTATTTGGGGAGAATGTTATGGATGGAACGTTTGTTCCCCCCGAGATTCCTATGTTGGTGCCCTAACCCCCAGTGTGACTGTTCGGAGATGGGGCCTATGAGGAGGTGATAAAGGTTAAATGATGTCATCAGGGTGGGCCCTGGTTTGACAGGACTAGTCCCTTCTAGCAAGAGGAGCAGACAGTCAGAAGGCAGCCATCTGCAAGGCAGGAGGAGAGCCCTTACCAGGAACCAACCCTGGCACCTTGAACTTGGACTTCCAGCCCCCAGGACTGTGAGAATGTGAACTTCTGCTGTGTTATCCACCCAGTCTGGACTACTTTGTCGTGGCAGCCTGAGGTGACTAATACAGAGAGAGAAAGAAGTTCACAGAGTCAGGTACAGATAAAGTAGAGAGAAAAGAGAAGAGACTTCTGCCCAGTGGCAAGGATATGGGCTCCTCATGGAAGTGAGGAGCACACATAAAAAACCATGGAGATGCGAACTACGGATTGCACAGTTTTCCATACAAGCCCTTTCATTTCTCAGCTGAGACCCCCTGTCTAAATAGCAGGCCCTAGTCCTCTCTTGCCTTCCCACATGGGCCCCTGCTGCTGGTGTAGCAGAACTTGTTTCCACACAACGCCATGTTGGTCCACTTTCAGGCCTTGGTGGTTATATGGCCCAGTCCATCCAAGGCAGAGCAGGCTGCATGTACAGCTATTAATAAATTCTTTTCTCTTTCTCCACTTTCATTATTAATCTGATGAACTGTGAACTATTCCTGTACCTGTATGTGGTTCAAACCTTACTGCAAGAATCTGTAACTGTGTGTCTCTGTTTACCCCTCTAAATGGAGATGAGTTCCATTTGTCCATATTCCCCTGTTATGGGCTCAGTCATTCCCCCATAAAATTCATATGTTGAAGTCCTAATCCCCAGGACTTCAGAAGGTGACTGTGTTTTAGAGATGCGTCTCTAAAAAGATAATGAAGTTAAAGTGAAGTCACTGAGATAGGCCCTAATCCAATCTGATGGGTGTCCTTATAAGAAGAGGAGATTAGGACACAGACAGGCACAAGGACGACCATGGGAGGACACAGGGAGAGGACAGCCACCTACAAGACAAAGAAGGAGGCTTGGAAGGAACCAGCCCCACCGACACTTTGATCTTGGACTTGCAGCCTCTGGAACTGTGGGAAAATAAGTTTCTGTTGTTTGAGAGCCCAGTCTGTGGAACTTCATTGTGGCAACCCTAGCAAATGAATGCATGATCTAACAGGAGCCAGCTAGCAGGGAGAATGGCATGCCACATGGTCCCCAGAAACATGGCATCCTTGGGAGCCACTCAGGTTGGTTCATTCAATCATTCATCCAACGAATACCTATGATATAGCTGGCACCAGGAATATACAGCAAACACTACAGCCAGAGACCTCTGTGGGGCTTAGTATTTTAAAACTTAGGATATTTTAATGACTAAGACACATCCGGCAACACATAAGATAGAGTTGTACTTAAATCATATTTTGTGAAAAATCAGTCTAAGGTCATTTATTATTGCTATTATAAATTATTATTTAAAAAAACCATATATAGGTTTATAAATATATTTTTCATTTTAAACCAGTAAAAAATAAATAGGCAATGGGTCTCTTTATCTGTCACTACATTATAAGTAAGCAAAATACTTCTAATCTTAATGTTTCAGGTTATTATCTCAAACACATCAATCTAGTCTAAGTGGGAAAAGGGGAAAAGCCTAGTTATTGTAACACACAAATGCACACAGGCAGCCTGTACTGTATACGCATTTCATACAGCACCTACTGCCTAGCACGTACTACACATGAATACACAGTTTGCAAACACATACATGTACATGCGTATGTTTTAACTTTGTGTTTTCAGGACGCAATAATGGCATGTCAAAATAAACTTACTGAGTATATCTGAAATAAACAGCAGAATTATTAACTGCCTATGAAATTAATTTCCTAGAATACACTCCAGCACTTTCAGTCTGTGTAGTGTGGAATTTTCTAGTTAGTCCTTTTTATGTTCCGAGTAACAAGGTTGAATTGGTGCAAGATAGCCAAAACAAGGGGCCAGGCTTGGCTTGGTCGGGAGGTGGGAGACTGGTGGCACCTTGAAGTGGATTGAGTGGTGGGGGACCTGGAGTTGAGGGATGGCCGTGAAGGCCGTGGGTCAAGCTGAGGTTAAAAATGAAAGTATGGAACAAGAAGACCAGGCAGAGGCTGCAGCTGAGGCAAGGCTGGTGGACGGCACTGTTTGCCTTAGGGCCTCCTGGAGGCTTTCTGAAATGTCATTCTCAAGGGCACATCTGGCTTGAAGCTGTTGCTCCCTCAAGGCACTGGCTGATGCAGTTTAGAGACTGACCAAGCAAGGAGAGTCTGCCTATCTGGACTCAAGTGGAATTACTCTTAGTTCCTCCTTCGTTGTTAATAATTTAAGAAATGAAGATGTGTGCATGTCCCCTCTTGCCACTCTTGCATACACAGTTAATTGCAGCAGAGCTCAGGGTCTCCTCCCATCATTTACACATCCTGGTATCTATGGATGTGTGCTAAACATCACTGATGGACTACTTTATCTCTACATGAAAGTGTCTAAGCATAAAGAATGAGGAATAGGACGAGTTGGACACCCACATCTAGCTGCTGCATACCTTACTAGTTGGTAACTTGTTGGTGAGGCATTTTTGCTAAAGCATCTGGGATGAATTAAGGATGTTACAGATGTTAAGGCACCTGGTCCTGTAGAGCTGCAGTATTTACCTTTCCAAAATCAGGGAAGCCTTCCCAGGTAAACACAATGATACTATCACACAGATATGGTTTGTCTTTGTGTCCCCACCCAAATCTCATCTTAAATTGTAGTTCCCATAGTCCCCCCATGTCATGGGAGGGACCTGGTGGGAGGTAATTGAATCATGGGGGCGGATACCCTCATGCTGTTCTTGTGATAGTGAGTGAGTTCTCATGGCTTTTAAGGGGCTTTTCCCCCTTCACTCTGTACTTCACCTTGCTGCCGCCATGTGAAGAAGGACATGTTTGCTTTCCCTTCTGCCATGATTATAAGTTTCCTAAGGCCTCCCAGCTGAACTGTGAGTCAATTAAACAGCTTTCCTTTGTAAATTACCCAGTCTTGGGTATGTCTTTATCAGCAGCATGAGAACAAACTAATGCATACATCAAACAAATTCATAATTACCATCCCATACTCAGTCTATATTCATGTTTTGCCCGTTGCACCCTGGGGTTGATTGATCACTCCATTTTTGTTCTGTGTCTGGCATTGTGACTTTGGACAAATTTCCCTGGGCCTCATTTTTTTCCTGTTACTTTCTAAATGGCAATAATAATATTTGTGTTTCCTGTGTTAGAGGAATTTCATGAGAATATGAAAAAACAGATTTGGAATCCCTTTGACAGACTGAAAGTACTATTCTAACTTCAGGCATTATTTTTATTTGAAGATGAGATTTCTTAGAGATAAAGAAAGTGGAACTTCTCACATTAGCTGTCACTGCAATGGAGATGATATGTGTTTAAGAGATGCCTGTGTGCTGGGGGACTCAGGTAGCCCACACATTGCCTCACAGAACATGATCCCCCATGCTGGAAGGGCACAAAAATGGAAGCCAAGGAAAAAACCACAGCTTCATGGATGATGGCTCACAGCATGGTCTGATAACTGTTACCCATGAACAAACCCTCTGGGTCTGACAGGTGGCGACAGAGTACCTCAACACATCCATCCTTCTAGAGCATCTCCAGTTTTGCTTCCATCAAGAGAAAGCCTCCAACCATACCAGCCTATAATAGTCT
Organism: Cacajao melanocephalus; assembly: GCA_963573385.1. Taxonomy (NCBI): domain Eukaryota; kingdom Metazoa; phylum Chordata; class Mammalia; order Primates; family Pitheciidae; genus Cacajao; species Cacajao melanocephalus. The sequence continues at coordinate 52,235 of CAUYLG010069089.1, read as the reverse complement.
CCCCAACTTGAACCCAAGTTCTTCACTTTAACTCAGAATTGTGACATTTACCATAAAAGCTTACCTTATGAAATCTGGTACACCTCAAATCCTGCATTTTGTTCAGGGTGTCATATCTCTGCAAGTAAACTGTCAGCCCCGAAAAGGCAAGAGTTAGTTCTATATGCACTTTTTATGTCTCAGAAAGTCTCCGTGCTGATCTGAGTGTGTGCTAGTTACAGCTTCTAGTTGTTGCTCAGTAAGTGAGAAAACCCTTCTTTTCATTTTTGAATGGTGAGCAAAGAATGTGAGAGGAACTCCAATCTTATAAATCATTTTGATTAGTATCATCCTTAAAAGAAAAACCTAAAACACATTTTGAATGACAAAATGTGGCATAAGGCACCTGGCTTCTCTCATCGCCATTCTTCTGGGAAATATTTGGCAATCTTTACTTCCTTGAAGAATCTGACCTCCGTTTAAAAACCAAAGGCATTAAGGACAGGGGCAGAAGCCTCCGTGGAACCCTTCCGCTGGTATAGTTTCGGAGGAGGAACAGCTCGGCCAGGTAGAAATGCAAGATTCAGGACAAGACCAAGGTATTTTAATGATCAGCTTGGCCCAACGGCACACTTACATGGAAAACCAACACAACCCCTAAGCCGTGGCCTCATCCTTTCCTTGCTTCACAACATCTCTCTCGCCATCTGCCATTGTTAAGGTTTACTGAGCTCTGAGCAGAGGAGACAGCCGCACATTTACACGTGGTGACTGAGTACCTGGGCTGGGTCTGGGTATTGTCCACAGCTTTTTCTAACTGACCAGCAATCTCAAGGCTCGACTTCCTCAAATGGGAAATGGGGGTAACAATAATGCCCCTCTTGTAGCTTGTTGAGATCATTAAATGGGATGATGTGGGTGAAATGGTTAGTATAGTGCCTGGTACATAGTAGGTGCCCAGCAAACATGAGCTATTTTCATCACTTGAAAATGAAAAGAAGGGTTTTTCTCTCTTACCGAGTATACATGTTGTGGCATTGGATGGCAATCTGAAAAGGAGTATGTCAAGCATGGCTCAGCTAATTATAAAGTAGAGGGGAGCCAAATTGACTCAGGAAGGCGGACAGTTCCAGGAGGATGAGAAGGAAGGTGGAGACCAGAGTTTCAATCCTGGGACCACTGGAGTGAGAAAGTAGAATCCTGGTTCCTACTTCCTCGCTCTCGATGTAAAGGAGTAGATCTGACAAGTGGTTCCCAAATGCCTGCTTTGCAACATGGAGCCTGGAAGATGCTCCACGGAAAAAGAGCCTCATGGTCAGGCAGGCTTGGGAAACACTGAACCTTTTCTCTTCTGCCTGGAGAATCACAGTGTCTTTAAATGTCTTGAAATAGAGAAACCTGTATAATTTGGTTAAGCTCGGAATTTTTCAAAATTCTTTGCCTACGGATCCCCCAACCTCTCTGCCTATTGTGTATGGTATTCTTTGACATTTATGGAGTCTAATGTCTCATGACACTTACTTTTAAAATTGTTGGACTGGAGGATCTGTAAAGTCCCTTTAAGAAGCCTATTTTTGGGCATAATCCAAGGTTAACGACTCCTGCTTATCTCCCTCATAATTCTTTTTCTGATTTTCTCATTCGCTGAGATCCTTCCCAGTGCTTATGTCTTCCCCATAACTTCAGGGGAAGCTGCATTTCCGTTTTATTTTTATTGACTTTTTTTTGGCCTTTCTTATGGTGCTGATAAGAAAGTTCCTAGAAAGTTAAGTTATACCATCCTTCAATCTCTTGCTTAGATTTTGCAATATTATGTGTAATATCAGGACTTCTAAATCTAACTTCATGTAAAAAATAAAATTATAAAGTTATTCTGAAACATAAATGGAATCATTAATATTCTATGAAGTAGATGAAATTGGGACCACAAAATTAGCATCAGCAAACAGCCTGTGAATTGAAAATCCACTTGTGTGGTCTGACACGTGGCAATTGAGAGCAACAGTGGGTCGTGAGAATATACTTATTTTGTTCTTAGGAGTCAGAATTTTGAGGGGAAAAGAGCAATGGATCTAGTAATTAATAACTAATGAACAAAGAAAGTTATTAAAATTTCCTTTAGCTCGAAACCTAGTTTTTAATGTAAAGATTTAACTAGTCAACTAGTGTAATGATCTTTAAAAACTCATAGACCACCACAGCCTATTGAAGATGAAAATTATTCTTCTATTTACAAAATGCCAAAAGGGGAAGTGGCCAAGGTCACGAGGAGCTGGCTGCGGAGTCCAGTCCCAGCACACGAGCTGGAAGCCAGCCTTGTTCAACCAAATGCAGGGAGAGCTCAAGCCCCCACTGCTGGAGCTGAGGGGTGACCAATCAGGGACTTGATTTTGTTTTCTTCATCAGTTGTAAAACTTTGTCAGAAGTATGAACTCTGCTGTTATTTTTGTGATAGGAAACTCTAGCCAGTGAGCAAAGTCCTGTCTTTCTTGTGTGACCAAGTATCTTGTAGTTTGCCTGGATCATGATTCTGGAAGCAAATTTCATTTTGTCTGTGAGTTTGCCCAAATCAAGTATGTGTGGGGTGGGCTGGCCGATGGGGACACAGTCCTCCCTTGGCCACTAAGGAGATGAATGAGACAAACCCTGAAGCCTCAGTTTGCCTGAATGGAAGGTGCAGAGAATACAAGCTCTGGGGCTCTGTCCGCGCAATGGGCACATGCAGCTTGCGGTTTGAGGTTTGGCAAACGCACTTGGTAAATGCTGATGATCATGAGGACAACAAACTCAGATATGAAGAAAAACAAAAATGCAACAGGTAACACACTTTACCAAGAAGAGCTTACCTCTTTCTAATAAAAATGGAGGCCCCCCCCAAATTATATTTAATTGAAATACTTGCTTATTTCAATTCTACATTCTTTGTAAGGAGAAATCAGGGGTATCCCAGCCCTACTAAAGATGAATGAAAAAGAACATTGTAGGTGAGCCAAGAAACGTGAACCAAGGAGCATCTGGTAAAGAATGTTCTGTGGAACCTTCAACATACTGTGAGCTCTGCCTTGCCCTGCTCACAAGTCTTACTATGAGCTGTGGATCTGTGGAAGGCAGATAGAGCTTGCTGGTATGGGCTGAATTGCAACCTCTCCCAGATTTTGTGTCAAAGTCCTGCTCTCCTCAGAACATTGCCTTATTGGGAAATAGGGTGATTTCAGGTATAATCAAGTTAAAGTGAGGTCGTGAGGGTGGGCCCTACTTCAGCAGACTGGTGTCCTTATGAAAAAGGGAAACTTGAACACAGAGACAGATGTGCACACAGGGAGAACAACGCAGGAAGACGAAGACGGCTGGCCATGCGGACCATGTCCCCAGCGGCCAAGACCACCCCACACATGCTAATTCCAGCCTCAATGGCAACCTCACAGACAAAATGAAATTTGCTTCCAGAATCATGACACAGGCAAATGGCAAGATTCTCAGTCACCCAGGGAGGACAGGGCCTGGAAAAGCTCCTCACAGTCCTCCCTCAGGGCCTCAGAAGGAACCAGCTGTGGGGTCACCTTGGTCTTGGACCCGCAGCCTACAGAGCCGCAAGACAAGATGCGTTTGTGGTTGAAGCCACGGAGCTCATGGCTCCTGGCTGTGGCATTGCTTACGCTCACACACGGTTGGATTTTGGTGTCCGTCCTCAGAGGCTTCCCTGTGAGTCACTTCTCTTTCTTCCCCTATGCTTGCCGAAATCACTGTCACCCCAGAAGTTTCCTCCTGGTGTTTCATCCTCAGGAGGTACGAGCTTTTCTTTTCCACCAGGTCTAGTTCTATTTGCTCTTCATGCCTCAGTCCAAGGCCCACCTTCCTTTTGCCCATCACAGGATGCCCCTTTCACACAGTGGTGTGATCATGGCTCACTGCAGCCTTGACCTCCTGGGCTCAAGTGATCCTCCTGCCTTAGCCTCTCAAGTAGCTGGGACCACTGGTGTACGCCACTATGCCCAGCTAATTTTCATATTTTTTTGTAGAGGCAGAGTTTTGCCATGTTGCCTAGGCTGATCTCAAACTCCTGGGCTCAAGCGATCCTCCTGCCTCGGCCCCCCAAAGTGCTGGGGTTACAAGCATGAGCCACTGAGCCCGGCCAGAACACAGAACATTTCCATGCAAGTTCTGCTCGTACAGGTGAGTTGTGGAGAATTGAACAGAGAAAACCCCTAGTGGCCTGTTTGGGCTTGGGAGTGTGTCCCGGGAGAAACCTTCCACCAAGGGAGGTTGCCTTGTGTTCCCGGTGGAGTGTGGTCCGCATGGCACACCTTGTCGCTGTCTCTGCTGACGGCATCGTGAAGGGGCCTGCTCTCTGTTCTTTAACGCCTCTCTCACCTTTTCCCACTCTTGGAGATATTTCCTTCTGGGTTGGCCGCCCGGTGGCCACTGGCTCCCTCACTTCCGGCCTTTTATTTCAGAAATGAGGTCACTGGCTCTTTCTTTTTCAAGGGATTCTGCCACTCACACTACAAGGACACAGACAATGGGATCATGCAGGAAATACATTTGTGGGAAGTCACCCTGATGAAAGAAATCACAGCGTCCTCCGGGAGGTTCCTGGGTTGACTTCTGCCTTCTGGCTCGAGCCTGGTTCCTGGGGTCTCTCCTCTCCACCGTTCAGGAGGAGGCCAGAGCTTCCTGTCTTCTCTTCCATCATTTTCACATCTTTCTCTGCTCTTCCATCCAACGTGCTCGAGTGAATGAAGCCTCGAGTCTGTGCTGAGCATGAGGCCTGGTGCTATCTGAGGATATAAGATTCTTATGACTATGTATGATTTAGCCTGACCAGGACAAATATGAATGGATGAATTAATAGGAAGTGCACAGCACTATAGAATCAAGTCCTAGAAACTGCATGGCGTTTATCGCCTCTAAAACTGGGTAGGGAAAAAGTGGTGAGCAATTTTCTGGTCATAGAAGAAATAGAAGCGCGTACATTCAGCTTTATTCATTTTGGCACTGGAATTTGTATTTGCGGGGGTTTGGGTTAAAGTTATGCATCTGACATTCTGCCTCCTGGTGGAGAGGAAGTGAATCCCGGCGAGGTCTGTCAAGGCCTTCTGGGAGCTGTGGCCCCCATATCAGCTGGGATGCTTCATTTGCAGAGTTCCATGCCTACCTGGTGCTCAGACGCAAGTGGTGATGCCAGGAAATGCTGATGGCAGGGCCAGGCCCACCTGCCCACAACCTGCTTCCGTAGCACAAGGCATTATTTCTGCTCTTAGGCCACCCATGGGTCCCCCTCCCACCAAGGAGGGCCCAAGAATGTAGATATCATGGCTCATGGCACACACACCGTGCAGCACGGGGAGTCATTGAAAACTCGACACTGCGTGATACTGCCTGCTGTGCTTATGGCTCGCTCTGGTTGCCTGTTTAAAGAAGGCATTGTTATCCAAAGGGCCCTCGCCAGTTGCCCATCACGGGAAGCCCCTTTCCCCTTCTAGAATAAGCCTTTCATTCACTGCATGATTTCTTTTATTAATTGATTTATTTTTGCTATTTAAAAAAATTATACTTTAAGTTCTGGGGTACATGTGCAGAATGTGCAGGTTTGTTACATAGGTATATACATGCCATGGTGGTTGGCTGCGTCCATCACCCCAACATCTACATTAGGTATTTCTCCTAATGCTATCCCTCCCCTATCTCCTCACCCCTTGCTATCCCTACCCTAGCCCCATACCCTCCAGACACGCCCTAGTGTGTGATGTTCCCCTCCCTGTGTCCATGTGTTCTTATTGTTCAACACCTACTTATGAGTGAGAACTTGCGGTGTTTGGTTTTCTGTTCTTGTGTCAGTTTGCTGGGAATGATGGTTTCCAGCTTCATCCATGTCCCTGCAAAGAACATGAATTCATTCTTTTTTCTGGCTGCATAGTATTCCATTGTGTATATGTGCCACATTTTCTTTATCCAGTGTATCACTGATGGACATTTCAATGAATTATTTCTGTGATGATTTCTTTGCACAGCCATCTTTCAGGAACCACTGTTCAGGGTTACGTCTTGTATGTCTGGCACAGAAAAGGCACCAAGAAATGTTGGTTAATAGGATGCGTTGACTTCACCAACCCAGAGAGGTCGCCTGAAGGTCAAATGAGATAATATGTGTGAAGGCATTTGAAATTTTAAAGATACATGTGAATAACACTTATCGAGCACTTACCGTATGCCATATATTGTTACAAGCACGCGACAATATTGTTTAAATTTTATTAATACAATTACCACCTATTTTACATGAGGAAGTACTTTGAAAATGCAAACTGATGCAAGGTGTCATTTTTATTTCTTAGAAATTCTAACTTTCTGCAAATATAATTGTAGAAAAGCAGTCATTGTGACTCAAACTCTACCAGGATTTAATACATTCTTGGGAGATTTAATGCAGTTTTCTTTGATCAATATTTTGCCTATTTTCTAATTTCCTGCAATATAGTTTCTTTCTTTTTTCTTTTCTTTTTTTTTTTTTTTTTTTTTTTTTGAGACAGAGTCTCAGTCTGCCACCCAGGCTGGAGTGCAGTGGCACGATCTTGCTCACTGCAACCTCTGCACCCCCGGGTTCAAGCGATTCTCCTACCTCAGCCTCCCGAGTAGCTGGGACTACAGCCACGCCCCATTGTGCCCAGTTAAGTTTTGTATTTTCGGTAGAGAAGGGGTTTCACCATCTTGGCCAGGCTGGTCTTGAACTCCTGACCTCGTGATGTACCTGCTTCGGCCTCCCAAAGTGCTGCGACTACAGGCTTGAGCCACCGTGCCGGCCTCACAATATAGTTTCTTGACCTTTATAGCATTTCTTACTCCTGGAAGGATTTTTATTTGAAAGTCTTTTCTAAAGTAATGGATTTGTTTGTGGACTCTCCTCATCTTTATTTCTAGAGATAAAAAAATACTGAAAAAAATCTTTACGGTTGTTGGTTTCTTTGAAAGTTAGTGCTGCCGAAAGGATAAAGTATGTTTGATATTATGTCAAGAAGGCACAAACTTAACAACTCTTGGTGCATGGTGAATAGACATCCCCTGAGAGACCCAATAGGCTTTATTTGAGTTTCTGTCCCTATTTCTTGATAAGCTGTCTTGAATGGATACAATAATTAACAACACAGACAATGCAGTACTATTTCCTAACATAATGATTTACTGCTGTCAAGATACGTTACAAGGGCACAGAATTACTTTTATATATAGCCCTAGGATCAGGCAGATAATAAACACTCTTGATGTATTTCTGCTATTCGATTGACATTTTTGTCTCTCACTAGGGTGGAAAAAATGAGTTTGTCTAAAGATAGGATTGCATTAACCTTCATATCTTTGCATTTTCCTCCCGTTTGATAACCTATTTGATATTTAGTAGCTTTGTGTCTGACATGTGGTTTTTCGTTAGTGACATGACTTGGCTAATAATCAAAGAAAACTCTGCTACGATTTCTTTTTAAGGTGAACAAATGAAGCTTTGGTTTTGAACATAAGGTCAAAAAATGTCAAGTACAGATCATTAAATTAAAAGTAACAAAATCAATAGCATTAGGAGGCTAAAAATACTTCTGCTCAATGTGGAAAGTGAAGAGGCCTGTGAAGGCATCAGATGAAAAACAAAGTTAACATAATAGAGCACATTTCAAATAATGCACAGCACAAATGAGGCGGGAAGGAGAAAAGGGGTAAATCTTGCATTTTTGATGGAAATCTAAAAGGATAAATTTGTAGAAACACCTTTTCTTTGTGACAACACTAGGAAATTTATCAGTGCACTTTATTAATGTAAATAGCAAACGCGTTGACGCTTTTCCCCATATCGTTGGCATTAGGATACATAAGTGCTCTCTTCCCCAGATCGTGTGTGATTTATCGGAGCTCATCTTTGCAGGCCACACTGGAGGCATCCTCACCCTCCGTCTCATTCATCAGTGTTCTCTGTAGATCCAGAGGGAACTGTCACACACACATTTTGTTTTGGAAAAGTCAGCCCCTCCTGCCACTCCCCCTCCCCTTCTTCAGCACTGGGGCTTGAAGGTTAGGAGGGGCCTCTGGGCCTAGCCACTAGTGTAACCCTACTTTCAGTCTTCCTTGCCTCATCTGTAAAATGGGCATGTTATTCCATGACTGTACCTTGAAGTGGTGTATGGAACGGGCTTACGTCGTTCACTGGCATAAACTAAGTGACGGATAGTGCTTCGTGGAGATATGTTTGTTGTTTTGTTCATTTCTCATCATACTCTTTGCTGCCTAGGTCCTTCCTGCAATGTTCTCCTAGTCCTTACCACATTGCCCTTCTAGGACCTTACTGTCCCATCCTCCTGGGTCCCTGCCGTGACGTCCTCCTAGGTCCCCTCTGTGACTCCTAGGTCCCCTCTGTGACATCCTCCTAGGTCCCCTTTGTGACCTCCTAGGTCCCCTCTGTGACGTCCTTCTAGGTCCCCCCTGTGACTCCTCCTAGGTCCCTCCTGTGACCTCCTAGGTCCCTCCTGTGGAGTGCTTGCTGTCCTCCTATGCTTGCTGTGATGTCCTTGTTGGCTCTTACTGTGCTTTCTTCCAAGGTCTTCAGTGCAGTGTCCCACTGGGCCTCACTGTGGTATTTTTCTGGTCCTTACTGTGATGTTATCCTGGTTCTTTTTGTAACGTCCTTCTCGCTTTTGTTTCCCAAAGCGTCTCTGAGTTTCCTCCTCACTAAGCGTCCTCTCTCCCAAGCACTTGACACCTTTCTTACTGGTTCTTTCATTTTTCTGATGACCTAAGTGCAACATTTCCCAAGCCATGCTTCACAGAGGAGAGTGATCTGTGAGAGGCTAACAGGTGTTTTGGGAAAGTAACTATGCAGGTGAGATGATTACAAATATTTGTAAGAAAAATATTAGACCCATTTCTGTTCTTCTGCTTATTACTCAGCAATCTGTTTTTCAGTATGGGGCCAAAAACAAACAGGCAAACAGAAACAGAAACAAAGGGGACCTCAGACGTAAAAACGCCAGGAGCCTGATGAGCAGTCACCTTGGCATTTACCAACCATCTGTCTTCTCTAAGAGCATGTATGTGGGGGCATTTGACCCCTCCGCTGATCTCCACTGGCTGCCATCATCCCTGCACAGGGACACTGAACGCTATGTAGGCAGAACAGTGGGCCGGCCATGCACACCGAGTCCCAGCTCGTTACCTTAGTCCTCTCCTGCACGTGATGGCTGCCGCTCAGCCCCTCTGTATAGAAACTCTGTGGCCCAGATTGGATCTGTTCTGGTTTTCTCCTGATGTGTCGTAACCGCCACTGGAGTGACATTAAATGACAACCCTACCATGCTCACAGTGCTGTGAGCGCAGCATCCAGGCGGGTGCAGCAGGGCTGGCTGGCGTCTGCCCTGTGGTTGCTGGGGCGGCTGGAGCAGCCGGATGGGTCGGGGCAGCGTCACCGGGCTCACTCGTGGAGGCTCGCGGGTGCCTCACTCATGCCTGTTGGCTCTTGGTTCCTCCTGAGTTGCAGCTTCAGGCACCAGAACATCTTAGAAGCTCCGTCACTTGCTTCTCTGGCCTGTAGGGTGGGGTGGCTGGAAGAGGTGGGGCTGCCCAGGGACTCTGCTCCCGCCAGACGGCCCATCCACTTGGCTGGCGGGGCTCCTCCTCACACGGTGGTGTCTGGGTGGCCAAGGCGCTCACGTGGTGTCTGGCTTCCCGTAGAGCAAGGGTTTTGCGAGACAGAGGTAGGCCTGGGCCCAGCCCTGGGCAGTCACCTCTGTCTCCTCCTGTGGGGCCAGCACTCACAGGCCCTGCCCAGACTCCAGAGGCGGGGATGGTGCGTGGGCACACGTGTGCATCAGGTGTGGGTCAGAGAGTTTGTGGCACTTTAAATATGCACAGAGACTTTCATTTTTCTCATCATATTAGTGTATATTTTTGATATTGTTCAGTGTCATTGTGTATTCAAAGTTAATTCAATTTTGTTAGTTTACTTAACTACAGCAAGCATTTCATCTGAAGTCCATTTTTGCTACTCATTTTGATCCAAGAGCTCGTTATGGCTCCGAAGTCCCTCTGGGGTGTCCATCAGGCCATTACGTTCATGAAATATTCTGCTATTGAGGTCTGAGACGGGCGGTGTGGAGATCCACAGTTTGCCTGCGTGTTCATCTGCTGACAGCCATGTGGCCATTGTGAGCCGCACTGCCGTGGACATGGTGACCGCAGCCCTTGCAAGCACATGGCCCCCTGCCCGCCCCACAGGCACAATCCTTCAGAGGCATGCTTCTTGGCGAGCCTCCCTCACACGCCTCCCTCACACAGCCTCCCACATAGCTTCCCTCATGGGCCTCCAGTGCACAGCCTCTCTCACATGCCTCCCTCGTGTAGCCTCCTTCACATGCCTCCCTCACATAACCTCCCTCACACAGCCTCCCTCGTGGGCCTGCCTCAGGTAGCTTCCTTCACATAACCTCCCTCACATGCCTCCCTCACAGCCTCCTACACAGCCTCCCTTGGCAGGGATGGTGAGGAGGGGCTGAGCCTCTGTCCTGGAAGCAAGGGAGGCAGCTAGAGGAGGGGCAGGAGGTGGGAGGCTGGACAGGAGGAGAACTGTGACTGCTCCCTGCACATGTGTTCAGAGTTTCCTGAAAACACGCCATCCTTGAGAGAAGATCAGGCTGTCAGGTGCGACACCTCCCCTTTCCAAAAGGCAACGGTCTTGATTTATGGCACAGATACGAATCACTCCCCTTTCTCTTCCGCCACCACCTTCCTTTCGTGCTGGACTCAGGCTTTGTCAGGATGGAGGAGGCAGGGAAGGTTTAGGCTGGAGAGCCCCACAGGCGGGCTGCGGAGTTGTAAGGAAAAGTGAATGGGTAGAAACGGTTTTAAAGAAAGATTGTGGACCTTCGACGCTCCGTATCGCGAGTGACTGAAATGACAGCCCTAAGGTCATGTCCAACAGAAATGCAAACAAAATGGATCATGCAAAAAAAAAAAAAAAAAAAAAAAAAAGCAAAAAACCAAACAGAAATAAGGGTTGTGAGTCTGGTCACGCTGACCTTGAATGAGTTAATGACCTGTGCTGCAAACCAATGCTCTGGAAAACGACTTGTGAAAATGGTGTTCTCGGTGGGGTTGTGCTTCGCCGGACTTTCCCGGTCTGGGCAGCAGAATCCCACAGAAGAAGCCCCGTGGGCGCATCCATTGTGGTGTTGCCTGCAGCAGTGCCTCGTGGTGCCTGTGTGGAAGCTCGTGCTGGTGCCAAAGGTCCCGATGAGGCTGGGTGAGCTGCACAGCGCCGCGAGAATGGCGAGCACTGATGTGAGCATAAACATTAATAATGGCAGCGTTAGCAGGTGGTGTTGACGGAGTGCCAACTCTGTGCCGGGCCCTGCTGTAAGATGGGTGCATGTCATACAGCCGCCCAGTGGGGTCAAGCACGGTCATTGTCCCCATTTCCTAGAGGGAAACTGAGTCAAGACTGAGTGCCTTTCTGAGGTTCTACCTGTGGGAATTATAGGAGCCAGGACTTAAGCCAGGTGACTGCCTCCAGGGCCTGTGTCCCCAGCTATGAGATGGCCCATACACCTGTCTGTGGGAGCACCCACTGTGGGATGGAGTGTGAATCTCAGTTCTTCTTCCCTGGGGGTCTGGTGGAAATGTCTCCCGCATGTAAGAGAACACTCTTGCTTTGATCCTGTCTGACTCTTCCCACATGATGGAGTTTCTGGTGCCTTCCCTTGTCCCACGTAGCTCTGGACCCCGCTGGTTTGCTCTGGGAAGGGCTCCTCTCCCTCGGGGACTTGGGAAACCCCAACTGCCACTGACTTCCCATGCCTGTGCTTCACCTTGTTCTTGGTGGCTTTTGTTGGGGAAGAACAAGCTTTAATAATTATGGCCCTTAGAGAGCGTCGGTAGCTTGAAGGAATCAAACTATCAAATTCACTTTCAGTTTCCCAAACCTTACTGTCCCACACAAGCATTTGGGCAAGTTAATTTTTTCCTTTAAATTATTTAACAAAAATAATGCCCTATGAATGATTTCTTGGGAAAGCTAATGCAATAGAAACAAAAATGTGTTAATTTTGGGAAAACATTGGGGGCTCAAACTGAAATGAAATCAACATAAGAGAGGCACAGTGGAGAGACTTGGCATGGCTGGGAAGATAGCTTCTGTATTCTCTAAGCTTTTCATCTAGGTTCAGCTTGTTTGAGGCGAGCATAACACCCTTTTCACTCGGTGCAATAAGTCCTGTCTATTTCGTCTTGAGGACTGGCTGGGAATTAGTGGGCTACACAAGAAAGCTCTGCTCTGCACTTGCAGGCCCTTCCAATCTTGTTAGAAGTCGAAAGTCCTCAGCTCTGAGCTATTAAAGTATGTGGGACTAGGAGAGCGGTGAAATGCTCTGCACTTTGGGAGGGTGGAAAAGCACCTGAAGGAAGGAGCTATTGATCTGGGCCTTGCAGGATGGGAGGGTTTGGCTGGTGAGTGCAGCGGCAGAGGAGCATTACGGGGAAGGAGTGCAGCAGGCGTGGGCCGCGAGGACACCTGGAAGAAACCATGGTCTGGGTTGAGCAGCAGAGCCACGTCCTGCGTGGCAGGAGAACGGCCTCTCTCCCTGGGAAGACGGATATGAAATAGGACCCAGTACGGATGGTTTGAATGAGGGGCAGTCTTCTCACCAAGGAGCCCTGTGTGTTTATAATCACCCATGGCAGGAATCTAAGTGTGCACCCCTCAGGGGCCAGGCAGGAGGGACGGGAGGGAAAGGAAGCAGTGAATAAAAGTGACAGTTGAGAGGAACACATCTCAGGAGGGGCTGGCTAGAGAGACGAAGGTAAGGCATGTTAATTCAAAAACACTTGTTTGTTGCTTTCGGTGCGTAAGGTATTATGTCAACTATGTTGTGATATGAAAACAGAAGATTTGGCCTCTGCCCTTGAGAAATTTCCTGTCACATAAGTGGGGGAAGATAACTGCACAATGATAAGAGTTTATGGGGTTGAGTAAAGGCAGGATGGCACTGCACGTGGAAGGAGTGAAGGTGGCTAAGAGGCTGGTCAGGCAGGGAAGACGCTGTGTGTGGATTTGGTCATTCCTAGCATGGCATGGCAGAGGGAGTGCTCAGGTCAGGAAGAGGATGGAGATACAGGCTGGGGGCCGATGGTTGCTCAAGACCAGAGGCGAGGTTTGAAAGCCGTCCGCCGGGAAGTGTAGAAACCACAGGAGTGGACAAGTTCTTAGATCAAAAATTGACGGGGAGACAGGCTGAGGGCTGAGCCTTGGGAATGTCCACAGCATGGGCAGTGGGGAGAGGGAGGAGCCAGAGACAGAGGTGAGGAACGGGCACTGGCGATGGCGGGATGCCTTGGGGGTGAGCACAGTGGTCATGATGGTCGGGGGATGGTGCTGAGGGATGCCCTGGAATTGTGGCCCCTTAGGGATCAGTTGTAACCAGATCCAAGTGGTGGGTGGGTGAGGGGGAAATAAAACAGCTGGTAGACCGGAAAGTTTGTTCAAAAACATTTATTAAGAGTCTTCTGTCTGCAAACTCTTGTGACAGTGTTATGTGGAATATGACAATCATTACTTCAGCAACCCCTCTGTGAGGGAAGTCCAGCACATTGACATAAATAACCATGGCACACGGTGTGCAGTGACTAGTGACACAGTAAGTGCAGGTTATCATTGATGTTCAAAGGAGAGAAATGCTACTCCAAGCTGTGGAAGGTCCCAGAGCAGAGGCAGAGGGAGGGTGAGGGGTGTGGGAAGGCAGGACATGGAACACAGGACACGGAACGGGATGGTGTTGACAGCATCCTGGGATTCAGATGGGTAGAGATGGAGGTCATTGGATCAGAAAGGCAAATCGTTTGGAGTTGAAAAGTATAAGATGTCTGTGGTGACCAAGTGAATGGGTCTGTGGAAGACAAAAATGGGTAAACAGGTGAGTGAGACAGGACCATACAGGGCCAGGATGCAGAGGCCTCGGGTTTCCAGCACGAGTGTCCTTTACTAAGTAAACAATGTGGGGTTTTCCCACACACACATGTGGGCCAATGTGGGGTTTTCCCACACACGTGCATGGGCACACGTGCACGCGCACACACACACACATACACCCCGTAGCTTTATTGATGTATAATTTACCTAAAATGCACCTCACTCCATTAGAGTATATTATTCATTGAGTTCTGATAAATGTCAAGTCTTGTAACTACCCCCACAATACCATTTCAGAATACTCCCGTCACCCCCTACATTCCCTCCTGTCCCTTGGCAGGTAATTCCTGCCCCTGCTGGAGCCTCTGGCAATCACTGACCTGCTTTCTCTCTCCTGGAATTTCATGTAAAGAGAATCATACGGTATGGAGTCTTCCGTGTCTGGCTTCCCTCTGGGGTATGACGTGATAGAGTCATCCATGCTGCTGCATATGTTAAGAGTTTACTTGTTTTTATTGCTGAGTAATATTTCATTGCATAGTTATACTACATTTTGTTTACTCACCAGTTGATGGATATTTGGGTTCTTTCCAGTTTTTGGTTATTATGAATAATGCTATTACGAACATTTGCATAGAAGTTTTAATGTGGATGTATTTCTTCATTTTTCTTGGGTAGATGCCTAGAAGTGGGATTGATGGGCTGGTTGGTAAGTATACATTTAACTTAATAAGAAATTGCCAAAACTGTTTCCATTTTCTACATCCAGCGATAATGTATGTATATTATTTCATCAACTTAGCTAACGGTTTGTAAATTTTATTGATCTTTCTAAGAACCATTTCTTGGCTTCATTGATTTTTAACTATTGCTTGCCTGTTGTCCACTTCATTGATTTCTACACTATCTTAATGATCTCTTTCTTTCTTACTTTGGATTTAATTTGACTATTTCCTAGCTTCTTAAAATGGCACTTAATATCATTGACTATAGACTTTCCTATTTTCTAATGTAGGTTGTTAGCAATAAGCATACTACATTAGCTATGTCTTACAAATTTTGGTATGTTGTGTTCTCATTTTCATTTTGTTCAAGATACATTTTCCTTATGATGTCTCCTTTGACCTTTTGATTATGTATAAGCATTGTGTGTATAGTTTTCACATATTTGGGTATTTACCAGAATACTTTTTCTGTTTTAATTTAAAATTATATTCTGCTGTGGTCAGAGAACATACTCTTGGTGATTTCAGTCTCTTTAAATGTGTAGAGACTGGCTTTATCCCAGGATATGGATACGGTCTATCCTGGTGAATGTTCCCTGGGTATTTGAAAATAATGTGTGTTTTGCTGTTGTTGGGTGGAGTGCTTTCCAGATGTCAGTTGTTTGACAGTGTTGCTCTAATCTTCTATGTTCTTGCTGGTGTTCTATCTACTTGATCTATGAATTATAGAGGGAGGAGTGGTGAAATATCTAGCTATAACTATTCATCTATTTTTTCTTTCAATTCTGTCACTTTTGCTTCCTGTATTTGGAGCTCTATTGTTAGGTGCATATATGCCTAAATTATTTTATATTTCTTCTACATTGGTCATTTTATCATTATGAAATGTACCTCTTTGTCTTGAGTAATATTCTTTAGTTTAAAACTATTTGTGTTATATTAATATAGCCAATCTACTTCTCTCATATGTACAGTTTGCATTTCTTTTCACTTTTACTGTTTTTCTATCTTTGATTTAAAATGTCTTATGTAGACAGCATATAGTTAGATCTAGTCTGACAATCTCTACCTTTTGACTGGAGTGACTAGTAGATTTATAGTTAATGTAATTATTGATATGCTTAGATTCATGTCTGCCATTTTGCTCTCCTGTTCTTCCTTCTTTTGTGTTAAATATTTAAGTAGAATATTTTTATATCTCTATTGATGCATTAGCTATATTTCTTTGTGTGCTTTAAAAATTATTTTGTGGTTGCTCTGGGGATTATATAAGTATTTTAAACTTACCAAAATCTACTTCAAGTTGATACTGGCTTTGGTCTCGTAAAATATAGGCTCTTTGCACAGGTATGGCTTCATTTTCTCCTCCCTTTCTTTGTGCTATTGTTGGTACACACTCACACACATACACACACACACTACATATAAATATGTATGCACAACATATTTGTGCATGATGTATACATGTATAAAATCTGTATGTATACAATTAGAATTAAAAATATATATTACACATATGTATATACATACACATATATGCACACACATGCACACACACATTTCTATATGTCAAAATCCAGCAACGCAGAGTATATTTTTTGCTTTAAACACTCTTTAAAAGAAATTAAGAGGTAAAAAGAAAGTATATATTCTCATATATTTATGCAGATTATAACTCATATTTACCATTTCTGGTGTGTTTTATTTTTTCCTGTGAATCTGAGTTACTCTCTGGTGTCATTTTCCTTTAGCCCACAGGAATTCCTTTACCATTGCTTGTAGTGAAGTTCTAATAGCAACGAACTCTGTTTTTTGTTTTGTTTTGTTTTGTTTATTTATTTATTTTTTAATGGAGTCTTGCTCTGTCACCCAGGCTGGAGTATAGTGGTATGATCTCAGATCACTGCAACCTCTGCCTCCTGGGTTCAAGCAATTCTCCTGCCTCAGCCTCCTGAGTAGCTGGGATTACAGATGTGTGCCACTATGCCTGGCTAGTTTTTATATTTTTTAGTAGAGATGAAGTTTTGCCAGGTTGGCCAGGCTGGTCTCGAACTCCTGACCTCAAGTGATCCTCCTGCATCAGCCTTCCAAGGTGTTGGGAGGGATTACAGGTGTGAGCCACCACACTGGCCTCTATCTACTTTTTTATATCTAGAAAAGTTTTAATTTCATTACCATGTTCAAATGATAGTTTAACTGCATATAGAATTATTGGCTGATAGTTTTATTATTTTTGCACTTGAATATGTCATGTCTTCTGGCCACCATTGTTTCTGGTGCGAAATTAACTTTAAATTGTATCTTTGTTTCTCTATATGTGATATGTCATTTTTCTCTTGCTGCTTTTGAGATTTTCTCTTTATATTTGGCTTTGAGCAGTTTGACTATAATGTGTCCAGTTGTGGCTTTCTTATTGTTCATCCTACTTGGGATTGGTGAGTTTCTTGGATCTATAAGTTAGTGTTCTTCAAGAAATCTGGGAAGTTTTTGTACACTGTTTCTTCAAATAATTTTTTTCCTTCTCTCCTCTACTTCTGGGGCTCCAATTACATGTATGTTGATATGTGTAACACTGATCCACAGGCTCTGAGGCTCTATTCATTTTTCTTTGTCTTTCTTCTCTCTGTTCTTTGGATTGAATATTTTCTACTGATCTTTCTTTAAGTTCATTGATTTTTTTTTTCTTCTGCTACCTCACGGCAGCTGCCGAGCCCATCTAGTGAAATATTTATTTCAGTTGTTTTACTTTCCAGCTCTAGAATTTCTGTTTGGTTCTATTATATAGTTTCCAATATTTTGTTCTGTTTTCTATCTATTCACTTATGTTTGGCACATTTTACTTTAATACTTTGGATGTATTTTCTTTTGAATCTTTGAGCATATTTATAATAACTTTTTACAAACATCTTTGCCTCCTTAGTTCAACTTCTGGCCCTTCTTGGACTCACTTTATATTGATTGGTCTTTGTTTTTCTTCCTTGAGTATGGTTTATACTTTTATTTTCTTGTTGCATGTCTTATAATTTGTGTTTGAAAACTGGACATTTTAAGTATTACACTTAAATGGCTATGAATCCTGGTTTGTTCCTCTGAGGGTATAGATAATTACCTTTCCTGGACTCAAAATGCAAAGTGTCTCCACCATGTGTGCAGCCATTAATATCTCTGCTTTGCTTTTCTTTTTGTTTTCTTTTTGGCCTGGCTCGTTAGTGGTCTCCTGGTGCCTACATAGGTTAGCAGTCAGCCAGTGATTTGAGTAGAGGTCATGCTCTTCCATTCAAGCCAGGAAGGCTTCTGCTCTGCCATGTGGGCTGTATGTGGACTGCAGGATGTATTCAAAGGCAAAACAACTTCACAAGTGTCCCATGGGTATAATTTTGACAGCCCTTTTCAGCATCTCCCATGGGTAGTTTGGCAGCAATGACATGTGAGGAGCACATCTCAGCTCCTTCATGGCTTGTTTCTCTCCACAACCTCCTCCTTACAGCTCTAGCTGCTTTGCCACCTACCCTGAACCAAGTCCAGGGCTTCTGAACTAGACAGCCAGAAGCCTATGGTGAGAAGCTACAGACTCCATGGCTTCTGACCATAAAGCTGCACACCCTCCCCACCTGATCTGGGGAGAGGTGGTGTAAGAGTACCCCAGGAAGGAGGGCTGCAGGCTCACTGGTCTTACCTGGAGCAGGCTGGCTTTCTGTAAGTGAACAGTTCCCAAGTTGTTACCTGCCTTTGGTTGTTTTTCAGTACCCCAAAATGGATGTTTTAAATATTGTTTTCCATTTAGTACATGTTTTCTGTGGAGGGAAAACGTCTAATATTCTCAGACCACCATAGGAGAACTAGGTTGCTTTAGAAGTTGCCTGGATGGTGCGTCAGGGTGGGGAACTGGGTGAATGTGTGAAATGGGTGAGCCATGGTGAGAGGCGGAGGATGGGGCCACACAGGAGCAGTCGAGGCGTGCTGGAGAAGGTGGCGAGGTGCGGGCAGTGAGAACAGAGCGAGAGGAGCAGACAGCATGGTGCGACTGAACACGGGCAAGTTGCTGGAACTCACGAAACTCCAAACCAGGTTGTTGGAAGTTAAAAAGGCAAATACGAGAGGGCGATAACAATAGCTGGAAGGGAAGACAGGGCAGCTGATGTGTTATTGAAGAGGAATGTGACCTGTACCACCTGGTAGGCAGAGAGGGCAGTTCAATGGAGAGGTTAAAGACAAAGAATATAGAAAGTGATGTGTGGGACACAGTCTTGAAGTTGTGCTCACTTCATCTGGATACTACATCTGGGACACAAGAGCCTTTGCTCTGGCTTAGATGGTGACAAGCGGAGGAGAGTACCTTCCAAATGTTGCCCCAGGATGCACACCTTGCCTCTTTGGTTAAGGGAGCTGGCACCATCACTGCCTGAACAAATGGGCAGTGGACACTCCTCCTTCCAATGAATGCTCACTTTTCTTTTTCAAGAAGGAAGAAAGAATATTTTTCTTTCTAAGACTATGGATGTAATTGTGGAGACAGTGGCAAAACAGAGAATGTGAATGGCCAATTGGAATATTTGATTTGGATCGGTAAATGTTTATGTCATCTTAAGGAAGTAGAAAAATGACCTATTATGTAGTTGACATTGGTGAGGACATGTGAATTTGCCAGTAGGTATGTGTGTGTAAGCTCATGAGTGAGTGTGGGGAGTGAGGAATGTTTGACTGGAAATTGTGGGACCTGGATTTTAAGTAATTTCTCATCTCAGCCCAGCAGTTTTTTCATTTCCCCCAGATAAATTGGATTTGATGAAAGCTAAAGACCAGCAGAGATACATACTTTATAATGATTCTCATTGTCTGGTTGGGAATATGTATTTCAACAGATTTCTAGATCTTGTATTAGTTGTTCTTTGGTGTATGTGCAAAGGAAAGGCTGCCTCGTAATAGATTGGTGAGATTGTTGCAGAACAAGACTTTTTTTTTTTTTTTGCATTTGTGATCAAAGCTTGAGATTTAGTTAAAATCCTTATGGCAATGAGAGTGTTTGGCTCTGTGTCTCACCCAAATCTCACCTTGAATTGCAATAATCCCTATGTGTCAAGAGCGGGACCAGGTAGAGGTAATTGACTCATGGGGGTGGTTTCTGCCATGCTGCTGTCATGATAGCGAGTGAGTTATCATGAGATCTGATGGCTTTATAAGGCTTTCCCTCTTCACTTGGCTTTCATTTCTCTCTTGCCTGCTGCTGTGTAAGAAGTGCCTTTGCTCCTCCTTCACCTTCCGCCATGATTGTGAGGCCTGCCAGGCCATGTGGAATATGAGTTCACTAAACCCCTTTTTTGTTTATAAATTACACAGTATTAGGTATGTCTTTATTAGCAGCATGAAAACAGATTACTACAGATGATATTCAATATGGCTTCTTCTTTTGCCGAATTCCTGCCTCTAATGAAGGGCATTATAATAATATTGGGGTGCCGTCCAACAGAGCTTACCTGAAACTGGCCACAGAGTCCTGCAGATGGGAGGATTTGTGTGATGGTACTCAAAAGGCTCACCTGCTCCAAATCATGTTCCATACCCAGGTGCTTTGGTGCCTGGAATTCTACCCTGAGGAATACCTTACAAAGAGTCAAGGCATTCTATTTCCTGGATTCATTATCAGAAACTCAATGCTTCCTTGGAATGATGGATTACGCTCTTGACACTGTAATGGGGATGAATTTGTTTCACACTTTTTGTTCCCATGGGGCAATATCACATCATTGGTGACTTGAGTGATGCAGGCATGGAGAGGGAACATGGCAGGCAGGAAGTACCTCCATGCGTCAATGCAAAGGTCTTGCCGAGCTGGGCCACCTGTGTCCTGTCTTCTCCCCTCTACTCTGTCTCACGTACATTCCCTGGCTCACTCTTCTTGTTATAGTCAGAGTGACCATATATAGTCAATGTTATAGTTAAGAGTGCTTTTAATTGCAAAAACCCAGAAACCCCTTCAGGCTAGTTAAGATGGGGAAGGGGGTTTATTTTAAGGAGCAGAAGAACTTAGGAAAGTCAAAGACAGGGAATGGAGGACAGTTGGGTCCCCTGGAAGCTGAAAGTGGGGATGGCGCAAACAGGAATTAAAACAACGGCCGCTGTTGTGATGTCTTAGTTGCACTTCTCTCATCTGGTAGACCGGCTTCCTATGCTAAGGAATGACCTGAAGTGGCCAGCCTGGCCCCAGTCTTTAAGCTCTCCTAGGCCTGGTGCCCACCTCTCACTGCTTGATTCCTTCTGTATCCATTGGCTCAAGTTTCTTCTTTTCTTTTTTTTTGAGATGGAGACTCACTCTGCTGCCCAGGGTGGAATGCAGTGGTGAGATCTTGGCTCACTGCAACCTCCGCCTCCTGGGTTCGAGAGATTCTCATGCCTCAGCCTCCTCAGTAGCTGAGATTACAGGTGGGCACCACCACTCCTGGCTAATTATTGTATTTTTAGTAGAGATGGGATTTCCCCATGTTGGCCAGGCTGGTCTTGAACTCCTGACCTCAAGTGATCTGCCCACCTCAGCCTCCCAAAGTGCTGGGACTGCAGGTGTGATCCACTGTGCCTGGCCAAATTTCTAAGAGAACTACTCTTATGGACTCAGCTCAACCTGGTTGGGGGAGAGTCCTTTGCACCTGGTGATCCTTTAAGTTGCTGTGCTAGAAGGTGAAGGTCACAGAATCTGTTGGTCCCTACCCCAGGATCAAGCAGGGGATTCCTGCAGATTCGCAGACTCCAGGAGGGTGGGGCGGCAGTGGTGGCTGCCTCTAATGCATACTAAGCATTGTTCTGATTATGTCATTCATTTGCACCAAAAACTTCAAAGAAAAAATCCTTATTTCTTGCAAGACTCTTTGCGATGTGGCCTGTGGTGTTTCTTTCATCTTGCTTGCTGTGTTTCTCCTTGCCCGGGGCACTGCCTCCGTCTGCCCCGACCTGGCTGCTGCAGCTCCAACTGCCCTGCTGCTGCCACAGGACATCTGCACTTGCTGTCTGCAGCCTCAGGGCTCTTCCCTCCCAGCTGTCAGCCTGTCTTGCTTTCCTTGCTCAGGGCTTTGCTGAAAGACCACTTTCTCAGCGAGACCTCCTGTGTACCCTATCCCGAGGTGGGACGAGAAGAAACACTGAGCGTCTCTCCATGGGGCTCTGTCTGGACTCTCTCGTACAGTCAGACTGGGTTATGCATTTTGGGGCGGGTGTCCCCCTTCTTCGGGGAAGACTGCCTAAGCTGGTCTGACACTGAGAATAAGACCAGACAAACCTCCATCGTGGGACAGTCAGTATTTCTCAAAATGGAGGAGGACGTGAAAACCCAGGAAGGACTGAGGAACTGTCCCAGACCAGGGGCGGCTAAAGAGACATGTCAGTGTCATGACAGCCGGACCAGAGAAGGACATTGGTGGAAGGATCAGTGGTGCCTGGACAGTCTGAGTTCTGCCAGCAATGGAGCAGCGTTGGGCCCCCGCTTATAACAGACGTATCCTGGCGATGGAAGATGTGAAGTCCGGGGAAGCCAAGTGAGGGCACTATCTTTGCAACTTTTCTTTAAATCTAAAACCATTCTGAAGTAAGCTTGTTTTTATTGTCTTCAATGTTATATTTTAATCTTCTTTTTTATTGTACTTTAAGTTCTGGGGTACATGTACAGAATGTGCAGGTTTGTTACAAAGGTATATACGTGCCATGGCGGTTGGCTGCGTCCATCACCCCATCTTCTATGTTAGGTAATTCTTCTAATGCTATCCTTCCCTGAGGCCCCCCAACTGCCAACAGGCCCCAGTCTGTGTTGCTCCCCTTCCTGTGTCCATGTGTTCTCATTGTTCAACTCCCACTTATGAGTGAGAATATGCGGTGTTTGGTTTTCTGTTCTTGTGTTACTTTGCTGAGAATGATGGTTTCCGCTTCATCCATGTGCCTGCAAAGGACATGAACTCATCCTTTTTTTACAGCTGCATAGTATTCCATGGTGTATATGTGCCACATTTTGTTTTTAAAAAGCACGTGTCCATCACCTTGAAATTGCTTTTGCATCTTCCCTGCTGAAATGCTGAGGGAGGGGCAGCTGCCTGGTGGCCAGCATGGCCTGCCTGCCTGGGGGCTGCCTCTCCCACCTGCAAAGCCCCCTGCCCTTCATTGTATGTTCAAGTCTCTCCTTCAGCTTCTGGAGCCAATGCCCCTCCCTGATGAGGCTGCCCTGACCTTGAAACACAGGTCGCATTCTTTGTGCCCCAGGACTCCCCAGGGACCTCCTCTCTGCGGCCGGGCACCAGCAGCAGAGGCCCTGAACCCTGCTGTGCTTCTGATGGTGTGACGTCCCCAGCTCAGGAGTGACGTCCGCTCATTTCTGGACTGCTACAATGTGAGCTGCAGGACGCCATGGGTGCCCGTTGAGTGGACAAAGACGAAGGCTCACGTCTTTCCTGCAAAGGTCCCTGCCTGTGTCCATTATGAGGTGGTTTTGAGGAGAAGAGGCTAAGACCAGCCTGACGAGTGGGCTGGGCGTCCTGGATGTTGGAAATCAGAAGTGAATGATGGACATGCGCTGAGACTGAAGGGTCTGGATCTGGATGAATGCTTTAAAAAGACAGCATGTGTGTTGTAGGGTGGTGAATGATCACCGAGGTGCCAGACAGAGTGACCTGAGGAGGAAAACGCCTGCCCGCCGAGGGAGAACTTCCCGGTCCCAGCAGAGCCCCAGGCTGTCCCGGCCTCCTCACTCTGGAATACATGACAAACACCCAGAGCACGAGGAAGGGGTGAGGCCAGCCCTGCAGACCCCACAGTCACAGCCAGGCCCGGGGGGAGCGTGACCGCGTGGTGGGTGCCGGCCTTCGCAGAGCACTGCAGGCCTGCGTCTGTGTGGCATGTGACGTGCAGTTTGTGGCCTCCTTCTCAGGCCTGTTCCAGGGTGTGGGAGGCCTGCCAGGAGACCACGTGAGCAGGAGAGAGGAGGACATTCCTGGTGTCCAGCCATGGGGAACAGTGTATTTTCCATAGCCTGGTGAACGGAAGGCAAATTCAGACCCAGTGTGCATGAGCTGGTAAAGGTGAGAAGCTGCTTCTCTTGATCTTGTAATGAGTTTGTAAATGCAGACAAACATCCACCCTGGTTGCGCTTAGAGACTAGGCCCCCAGAGGCCCCATGCCCTGGGCACAGCTACTGGGCGGTTAGCAGGCGAGGGCAGGGGCGTCTGACCCTTGCTCACCTGGGGCAAGGCAGGCGTCAGCTGGCTTCCTGTAGGTGCTACCTGAAGCTGCCTGAGAGAAGCATTTCCCTGTGAGAACACTACAGCTTCATTGAAAAACTGAACATGGGGGACCCAGGGGCCAGGTTACCATAAACTGAGTCAATGGGGACGAGACCGGCGGAAGCCAAGGGGTGTTTGCTTATCGCTGGGTGCCTCTCATGGAGACAGGAGCCCCGCAGCTCCAGCTGGCCTGTTCATTGTTCAGACATCCTCAGTGCCTGGCACGGAGCTGGACTCAGGAGCTGCTGGGTGGCGTGTTTGGAAGGAACGGCCTAGAACCAAGCTGTGGGAGGGCCCGGATATGTGACCTCTCCGCAGCTAGTCTTTCTTCCTCGAAGAGCAGAGTGCTGGTCACGTTGCCCGCAGTGTGGCCACAAATGTTTGTTCTCCTCCCTTTCCTCTCCAGAGCTTCGGAGAGGTCAATGGTGACCTGGGAAGGGTGACACGAGGAAGGGTGGGCGCAGCAGGTTTAACCAGCTCAGATGCCAGGTTGGCAAGAATTAGGGTTGCTGGGTAAAATCCAAGAGGCCCAGGTCATTTGAGTTTCTGGGAACCCTGGCTAGAATGGGGTTCTCATGGACTTGGGATGTGAGTTGGAGGCCTGCAGGCAGCAGCTGGTCCCATGTGGAAAGGTGTGTTTTTCACAGCCGCAGACCCGAACCCTCGCCTCCAATGGCTTTCCCACAGACGCTTGTTGCTGGACACTACTTACGAGACTTTCAGGAACAGTGGACCCGTCAGCACAGCGCCGTCTTCATGCTGCCAGAGCAGCCTGGTTTGGGATGAGCACAGGGGTGCAGGTGGGGAGGAGGAGACTGGGGTCTTCAGACCTCAGGTCCCACCTTTCCTAGCATTCTCCTTCCAGCTCAGGCATGACTTACTCCTGTGTGTGCTCAGAGGGTCTGAAGTTCTGTGTTCTGACCTAGACCCTGTTGAGAATTACTGGAGAGAGAGCAAGGACTCGGGATTCGAACCCCTGCGTAGAAACCCTACATTGCTACTGCGGAAAGGAGGCACAGACTTACGTCGCCTTGTGCTGCAGATGGACAACCGAGGCCAAGAAGGTTCAATGAGGTTCTCAAGATGAGTCTCACCCTTCTCCTGCCCGATTGTCCCCATGCTCAGAGACAGATGGAAGGATTGGTACTATTGAAACATAGCCAGGGTCTGGCTTTCCTCAGGGTTTGAAGCTGGCATTTGTAAATGTACTTGTAGGAAAAAAATGATTGCTTCAAAAAGGCACGAAACAGAGGGAGCAATGTGAGAGAAATGGCGCTGGCAGCTGTGTTGATTTTTGAGAAAAGGACTTGGCTTTTACTCTGACACAAAGTGTTAATATCACCTTGAATGATACAGGGCAAATGAAATCAGCTGCTCGGATGTCACAGAGTTAATCAAATATAAAGAAGCAAATTAGACCCGGACATCTCACATCCCCAGAGTGACGGCTGCGTGGATGGCCCGTGGGACTCAGAATCCTGGACATCTCACATCCCCAGAGTGACGGCTGCGTGGATGGCCCGTGGGACTCAGAATCCTGCACATCTCACATCCCCAGAGTGACGGCTGCGTGGATGGCCCGCGGGACTCAGAATCCCAGGGTCGCAGGGGCCTGAAGGGCGGAGCACTTGGCCCAGCTCCACGCTGACCCTAGAAGCTGCTCTGGTCGGTCCTTGCCTGAGCTCACACTAAGGGGAAATCCATCCCTTGCTTTCTCTCTCTCTTTTTTTGACAGTTAAAATATTTTAAATCAAAAAGAGACTTAAAAAATGCTGACGAGGATGTGAAGAAAGCAGAACCCTTGTCGCTGACAATGGAAATGTAGATTAGTATTGCCACTGTTAAAAAATAATATGGAGGTTTCTCAAAAACCTAAAAATAGAGTTATGCTATGATCCAACAGTTCCACTGCTGAATGTATATCCAATGGAAAGGCAATTAATGTATTAAAAGTTTCCTCTTCGTTGGGTGGATACCCAGTCGTGGGATTGCTGGGTCAAATGCATCCCTTGCTTTCTAAAGCAGGTGATTTTTCTTCCCAGGAGCTAGTACAAGTTTTGCTTAATCCCATTCATGTGCGACTTACCCGTTACTGGCAAGCCAGGAGACCCACACACCTCAGGGAGAAAACAGTGTCCGTTACCCGATGCCCTCTCCATTCACACTTAGTTTGAGATGACAAATTCTCCTAGTTCCTTTTCCTTGAGAGGAAAGCATTTATTTCCTCTCTGCAGGGAGCAGAACTGGCACCTCCCTGAGGTACCTGGAACACCCATTTAATTGAATTTTTCAGACAACAGTACTTTTTTTCCATATTTTGAAGCTATAGTTAAGAACGTAGGAGTCACTCGGGGTTGTCTGCTGTGCTGTACACCCTGTGGTGACTAAGGTGGCATTTGGCTGAAGAAAAGGACCAGATGCAGAATGAAGACTGTATTATTTTGGATATGTCGGTTTTACTTGTTTTAAGATAAAAAAATTATTTTATCCAACATGGTGCTATTTGCATATTCCTTTCTTTGATAAATAACAAAGTTATTGAAAACACCATTTCTTCAGACTCTTTGATCACTGTGGCTTAGGAAGGTTGGAGACCTGCAGGCTCTGAACCGAAGACACAGATCTGGCCAGAAAATCCAGTTTTATTTAACTCAGCAAATTTGATTTGACTCAGGCCAGGTCATTCTTTATTATTATTTTTTTTTATTTGAGAAGGAGTCTTGCTCTGTTGTCCAGGCTGGAGTGCAGTGGCCTGATCTCAGCTCCCTGCAACCTCCACTTCCCGGGTTCAAGTGATTCTCCTGCCTCAGCCTCCTGAGTAGCTGGGATTAAAGGTGCCTGCCACCATGCCCAGGCTGGGTCACTCTTTATGGGACAGACGGACAGGTGAATGGGATGTTGGCATGAGCCTTGATAAACTGATAACAGGGAGGGTAAGAAGGAACATGATACGGGGCCAGAAAGAACAGAAGAGCAAAGCACGTTCCACAGGAGAGTAGAGAGTCATAAAAACAGGAAAGGTGAGAAAGTTTGACTCTGACATTTGGGGCAGCGGCTTTGGAGACCAATGTGAGGCCAAAGTGTATCTAATTCCTCTGAATTCTCTGTTGTCGTCATTGATTGTGGGATTGAAATAATATTTTGGAGCGTTCCTGCTACTTTACCTTGGAGAAGATACTTCCCAGAGGCCAAAAATCGGCAATTTTCTCTGCTGGTCGAATGTGGCTTCCACAGGACAGAAAGCAAGCTTACATCGATTCTTGGTATTGATTTCCAAATAGGAAAGCAGTACCTGGAATTTTCAAAGCTTCTAAACAGATCTGGTACGAGGAAGTAAGGCCATTTTCTTCCAAATGATCTGTAGAAAAAGATGAAGAATTTTGAGTTTAATATCATACAGGAGGCCAGCCCTATCCCCTGCTCATGCGTTCATTTTGGTGCATTTGAGGTTTCTGTGTGGAATCAGAGCTTCTCTGAGACCTGCCGTTGGGATGTCTCATCGGCATCACACAAACTTGAAGCCTGCAGTAGTGAGGGTAAGTTCCTTTTTATAGTAAACTCCTTTAAAGCCAATACGTATATTGGTAAAAATGTATGTTTTAAATATATATAATGGGTAAGGAAGGTATGCTGCTCATTCTGAGGTTTCTCCCACATCTGAGAAAGCCGTAGGATGTTTTGGCAGAGGGAGTTGGCCAGAGTCAGAATGGGTCTGTGTCACGCCATTTGCCACAGAAAAGGTGATCCAAAATGTACACACCAGACAGTTTCCAACAGTGGAACTTTTCTACAGGAAGTTGAAAATGACAACACAGAGGTGTAACATGGTGCTAGACTTTTTATTAAAATCGCCATGCTCTCTCATAGCCAAGGGATCTCCGTTCAGGGAATGCTGTTCTTGTGGAATGAGTCAAGGCTGAAAATTCTGGGTCAATGCTCCTCTACCTTTTGAAAAGACCTTAATAAGAATTCCGGGTCTCCGTTGCGGAGAACAGAAAACATTTAGATGTAAATATTAAGAGTTAAGTCTCATGCAAACTTGAATTTGGGACAGTGTTTCCAAAGGAATGGCAACAGACGCAGCAGTCAGAACAATGCATGGGAAGAATGATGGGTGAGACACAGCTGGTGTGCAGTGGGCGTGCGTGTGTGTCTGTCTCTGGGTATGTCTCTGTGTGTCTGCATGTGTCTGTGTGCATCTGTGTCTGTGTGTTTTCCTGTGTCTGTGTGTGTTTGCATGACTGTGTGTACCTGTCTGTGTGTCTCTCTCTGTGTCTATGTGTGTCTCTTTGCCTATGTGTGCCCCTATCTCTGTGCATATCTGTGTGTGCACTTATGTGTCTATATGTGTGCACCTGGTACGTGTTAGTGAGTGTGTCTGTGTGTGTTTCTGTGTGGACCTATGTGTCTCTGTGTGTGCGTCTGTGTCTGTGTGTCAGTGAGTGTGCCTGTGTGTGTACTTGTCTCTTGTGTGTGTCTTTGGGTGTGTGTCTGTGTGTTTGTGAATGTCCTTGTGTCTGTGTGTACCTGTGTGTCAGTATGTCTGTGTCTCTGTGCATCTATGTGCCTTTGTGTATTTGTCTGTGGGTGTATCTGTGTTTGTGTGTGTGCTTTCCTGTGTCTGTGTACCTATCTGTGTCCGTGTATGTGTCTATGTGCATATCTATGTGTGTGCACTATGTGTGTCTGTGTGGTTGTGCATATCTCTTTGTCTCTCTGTGTGTTTGTGTGTCTGTGAGTGCATCTCTATCCATGTGTCTGTGTATTTGTGTGTCTGTATCTATGCGTGTATGTGTCTCTGTGTCTGTGTATTTGTGTCTGTATCTGTGTGTCTGTATCTCTGTGTGTGTGACTCTGTGTGTTTATGTGTCTGTATCTGTGTGACTATGAATGTATCTATATCTGTGTGTCTGTGTATCTGTATCTGTGTATATGTCTGGGTGTGTCTGTCTCTGTGTCTGTGTGTCTGTGAGTATTTGTGTGTCTGTGTGACTGTGTCTGTGTCTGTGTGACTGTGTCTGTATTTGTGTGTATGTCTGGGTGTGTATCTGTAGCGTCTCTGTGTCTGTGTTTGTGTCTCAGTGTTTGTGAATGTGTCTGTATCTGGTGTGTGTGTGTGTTTGTATGTGTCTCTGTGTGTGTGTTTGTGTGTCTGTGTGATTGTGTGTCTGTGTGTCTGTATCTGTGTGTGTGTCTGTATCTGTGTGTGTGTCTATTTGTATGTGTCTCTCTATCTGTGTGTGTTTTTGTATCTGTGTGTTTGTGTGTCTGTCTGTGAATGTATGTGTATGTGTTTGTGCATGTTTCTGTGTGTCTGAGTGTGTCTGTATCTGTGTGTGCATGTCTCTGTGTCTGTGTCTCTGTGTGTCTATGAGTGTATGTGTCTCTGTATCTGTGTGTGGGTTTTTTTGTGTGTGTATCTATGTGTGTCTGGGTGTGTGTTGGTGTGTTTGTGTGTGTCTCTGTGTCTGTGTGTGTCTCTGTGTCTGTGAGTGTGTCTGTGTATCTCTGTGTATCTATGTGTTTGTGTCTGTATTTGTGTGTGTGTCTGTGTTGGTATGTTTGTGCATGTCTCTGTGTCTGTGTTTGTGTGTGTCTCTGTGGGTCTGTGAGGGTGTGTGTGTATCTGTATCTGTGTATGTGTGACTGGGTGGGTGTCAGTGTGTTTGTGTGTGGTTCTGTGTCTGTGTGTTTGTATGTCTCTGTGTCTGTGTGTCTGTATCTGTGTGTGTGTGTCTGGGTATGTGTCAGTGTGTTTGTGTGTGTCTCTGTGTCTGTGTGTTTGTGAGTGTGTCTCTGTGTGTCTGTGGGTCTGTGAGGGTGTGTGTATATCTGTATCTGTGTGTGTGTGGTTCTGTGACTGTGTGTGTCTGTGTGTCTATCTGTGTATGTGTGACTAGGTGTGTGTGTGTGATTCTGTGTGTGTGTTTGTGAGTGTGTCTCTGTGGGTCTGTGAGTGTGTCTGTGTGTGTCTGTGTGTCTGTATCTGTGTGTGTGTGACTGGCTATATGTTGGTGTGTTTGTGCATGTCTGTGTTTGTGAGTGTGTTTCTGTGTGTCTGTGGGTCTGTGAGTATGTGTGTGTATCTGTATCTGTGTGTGTGTCTGGGTGTACACCTGTGTGTGTTTCCCTGTGCACCCCCCTTCCCACCGGGCAATCTGCCGTGCGTGCAGGGTGCTGGCTGGGGAGGGCTTGTCATCTGGGAGTGTCAGCAGACACCGCCGCCATCTGCAGCAAGCATCCACCTGTTCCGCGGGCGTCTTTTTCAAGCGAGTTCAGCTCACCTCTGCTGCTTTTGGTTTTCCTTTGCTTAATTGCAGGTGATGATTCAAAAAAGCCTTCACCTGTTTTCACCTGGCTTTCATCTTTCGCAGACAAAGCAGGCTGGGGCCTGGGCCTTGATCTGCGGCGTGCTCAGGCCCTGGGTATTAAAGGGGCTGGGATCACCCTCGGGCTTTTAAGGGGTTTTTTTTGGGTTAAATTGATGAGCATGTATAATAAATTGAAGCTTTGTTGTTTGGCAGATTTTTTTATGTTTGTTATTCTTCTATCAGTGCAGAGACTGGTGTGGGGGTGGCATCACCTTCTCTCTCCTCTCCACGGCTCAGATTTGCCTTGGGATCATAATGGACAGACTTTAAGATGACAAATCCTTTTGTTATGTTTCTGTTTCTTCAATAAGAGTCCTAAGTGTAGGTGTCCAAGTGTCTAGATGTCCAGTGTTAAGGTAGCCGAGTCTGTGCTGGGCTGAGGGATGTGGCCCCCGGAGCACTGCTGCTGCTGTTCCCCATGTCTTTCTGTAGAGCACATGGCCTGAAGGTGGGGCCCTCCCACCCAGCCTCAGCCTCTCAGCACCCAGCTCCCTCCTGGTCCATGGCAAATGCTCAGCAAACTCCTGTTTGTTGGACATCGGGTGCTCATTCGTCTGCGTGTAGTTCTCTTGTTCATTTCTTTGGAATGTTATTTTGTGCAAAGCAGAACTGAAGGAATTTACTAAGTAGAGGTATCGTGCTTGGGACCTACTTGCCTTGGAGAAGCACACCACACCTTAGAAAGACAAGTGTGCGCTGCCCCTAAACCGCAACGGCTAGCAGTAATCAATTTCAGACACGCTTGCCTGGATCTGTATATAGACTGGACGGCAAGACTGCACAGCTCCTGTTTTCTGCGTGGAAAGGGGAGCGTTGAATGTATCTCTGATGCTTCTGTTAATACCAGAACATAAAATGACAGATGTGTGTGTGTGTGTGTGTGTGTGTGTGTGTGTGTGTGAAGTACACGTGTGTATTGCTATATTCATTTTGGGGTGGGCAAAAGGGAACATTTATCAAATACTTTCTTTTTCTTCCAGTAAGTCAACTCTTACTCTTGGTAGTATGTGGACAATCATGGAATACACAGGAAGGTTGTGTTGACTTTGTTTTCAGTCTTCACCCCTCTTGTTGGGTTGAGGTGATCGAACCCCGCCCGTACTTGCTAAAACACTCCACTCTGTTCTAATTCTTTGTAAATAAAACGGAGCTCCCCCTCCCCCACACTGTGGCTTCTTCCTGCAGTTCCATTCACTACCACGTTCAGCCTAATCACATCTCTTGGAAATAATATGAGAAAGTTATGCTGTTTTACTCCATCAGATTTAATAAGTTTGGATGGTTTCCAAGTACTAGGCATTAATCACACTTAAACCTGGGCCTTGATAGTTCATCCACCCGGAGTATTCGTGTCAGAGACATAAAACAATCTGCTTTAATGCTCAGAGTCCTCTTGAAACTGAGCACTTGGCTCATGTTAATAAAACTTGCTTTCTACAGAGGGGCTGGGAGAGGATAGGGCATGGGAATGTTTATATCATGTAAAGCATTTCATGGGTGCATTTTCTTGCCCTGTACTTTCTAAACCCAGTTTTAAAGCTTTGCAGAATTATATGAAAAAAATTATGCAACGAGGTAAGCCTGGAATAAGGAAGAATTAGTCACACCTTGGCAGCACCCAGAGTTTGGTTTACATCAAAGCGGTGGAGAGAACGTTGTCCTTCTGACCTGACAGCTCTCCCCGGCTCAGGGCTTCCATTCTGGGATGACAGGGAAATTGGAGGCAATATTTGCCCATTTTCCAGCGGGTGGGTATGATGTGCCCTCTCTGTACAGCTCTCCAGGAAAGAAGGTGGCGGCTGGGGGAGATAGAAAGCAACACTCACAAGGCTTGTTTCATCGCCCATCTGCGTTGGGTCTGCTCCTTAGACTGGTTTGCAGGTTCCATTGACGTGGTGTTCCTTTTACTGCCTTCCTTCCATCCCCATGAAGAGAATGCTTTCTAAAACACTTTCCATTGTTTTGTTTTCAAATGAACATCATGGTGTAGCAGGATTATTTTAATATTTAACCAGAGTGACAAAAGTTTTCACTTGTTAGTCTTTAGCTAAAGATTCTACCGTGCCATGAAGAGAAGTCTGCTCAGGTGGACGAAGAGTGTGGTGAGGACATCTGGGTGCCAGTGGGCCGTGTTTGCTGATGCTGGAGCAGCCTGCCATTTGCTTTTGATTCTCGGTCTATAGAATGTGGCTGCTGCAGGCTCTGCCCACCTGGCTCTGAGACGCTAACACTGGTCACACTGTGCACTTAAAGCCTCCAGGACAGCAGTCCCCAACCTTTGTGGCACCAGAGACCAGTTTCGTGGAAGACAGTTTTTCTGTGGACAGGGAGGGGGATGGTTTCGAGATGATTCCAGTGCATTACATTTATTGTGCACTTTATTTCTATTATGATTACGTTGTACTGCAGAATGAAATAATTAAACACTCACCATCATGTAGAATCTGTGGGAGCCCTGAGCTTGTTTCCTGCAACTGGATGCTCCCATCTGGGGGTGATGGGAGACAGTGACAGATCATCCGCCGTTAGAGTAACAGGATCCCTCTCACGTGCAGTTCACAGTAGGGTTCCCGCACCTATGGGAATCTAATGGCCTTGCTGATCTGATGGGAGGTGGAGCTCGGGTGGTAATGTGGGTGATGGGGAGCGGCTGTCAATACAGAGGAAGTTTTCTCACTGGTCCACTGCTCACCTCCCACTGTGTGGCCCAGTTCCTAAGACGCACAGATAGTACCGTGAAGAGCTGGGCACCCCTGCTCTAGGAAATATAAGATGTCGCCATCTCTGATACAAGATGGTGTGGAGGTGGCACTTGTGTAACATCATGAAACACAGGGCAGTGGTACCAGCTGCCAAGTGGGGTGGGCAGAGGATGAATTTGAGATGTTCTGAGAGCGACAGGCTAGGCTGGGAGACATCCAACAGCTGCAGAGTACGAAAGGGAGGGAGGCCGTTCCTCGTCCCGCTCTGATCTCAAAGTCCCTGCTCCTGCCACTCTGTTCACAATTCCCCCATCCTCCCATGGGCCCTGGGCCTGGCCTTCCACTGGCTATTACATGCTGCTGCCACTTGAGGATTTTCTTGGCAGAGTGTGTGTCTGCATTTTATTTTGTTAGGTGAAGATCACACATGCAAGATATTCCGGCCTCAATCTGGATTTCAACCCAGCAAATGAGCTGGGCTGAAACAAACAAAAACACAAACACAACCAGTGAAACAAACCCTAACACGGCAGGAGCACTTCTGTTCACATCGTGGTTGACTACCATGAGGCATGTTAGATTGCTGAGTAATTGTTTTTGTTCTTCTTTATAATTCTCGCTGAAAAATGAGTCTATCTTTAGAAAACATGCCTCAGATAGAGATGGAATTTTTTTGCTTCCATTCTGTGAACATCTGAGATTAGCACCTGTCTAGGTATTGCTGTTCTGGGTTTAGAAGGCGTTTAGCGTGTTTGCAGACACATAAATCCAGTACTGATTTGAGGTACACGTGCACATCAGCGAGTCGCGGTGGCGTTTAGTGGCACACCTTGCAATGCTGATGGTGATGCTAGGAGAGGGTGCTCATGTTGCCCAGGGAGCTTGCAATTTGCATGGTGGTTGTAATCCTTCCTGAAAAATGTCTTCACTCACGTGACATCCGACTGGGCAATACCACACTGCATTGTGTGATTCATTCCTTAGACATTGATTTAAGAAATATTTATTGAATGTCTGTGATGAGCTGGCCATCTTCCAGATGTTAGAAACAGAGGAATGAGCAAAACAGAGCAAGTCCCTGCTGTCACGGGAAGGAGGAAGACAGAAAATACTAATAAAGAAGACAACTTATAAATAATAGAAGTTAGGATTGACAAGTGCTGTGAAGAATGAGTGTAAGGCAGGGAAACAGGGTAACAGGTAGAAGGTTGCCATCCAGTGTGGTCAGGGAGGGCCCATTGGTCCAGGAACTCCAGCAGAGACCCTCACTTGAGTGAGTGAGGGAGCCTTGGAGGTAGCCTAAGGAAAGAACATTCTAGAAGGACAGTGAGTGCAAAGCCTCTGAAGTAAGAGTGTGCCTGGTGTGTCCAGGAAGCACCTATCATTCTCCTTATACTTTTTTTGTCCATATACATAATAATGTATTCTATATATACATTATTGTCCATATAGATGTAATTTTAGTGTGACCAGGATATTCAAGTGTAAACAAATTGCCTTCCGAGGCCGATTTATAACTATCTGAGGGCTGGAACTATATATCATAAATGTATCTTGTACTTTTTTAAATGTTTAGCCCAAGTTGAACTTATAATAGGTAATCATCAAATACAGGACAAATTTGATGGAATCAGTGATTTAAAATATTAAATTAACTGTGATGTAGTGACTATGGAGTTGACACAAGGCATTTTCCCAGGAAAAGAAAAAATTCAGCCATCTTAGCCTTTTGTTTTCAGTTGCCCCTCTGTTAAGATTTTGTACAATCTCCTCGGGCTCAAGGGTAATCATTGAACACTGTCCCAGGTAATGGCCAAATACTGGATGTTTGATAGAAGTTTTTCTCACTATACAATATCTGTAAGATTACAGTGTGCTACAGTTTAGCAGAATCAAGTGGGCAGTGATAACGTCCGAATTATAGCCAGTGACACACAATGTGCATTTTGGAAATTAATTTTGAATCCACTGTAATTTTTATTAATCATTTCACTATATATGAATATACACACCAACACATCACATTGTGCCTCTTAGATCTGTTCAGTTTTTATTTGCCAAGTATACCTCACTAAGGCTTGGGGGGCTGGGAAAGGCATGTTTTCCTTTGTAGTCGAGCTGTGCCCTGCAAAGGAGTGCATGTGATACAGGGAAGGAAGGAAAGGCCCTTCGCGGTGTGGGGATTTCGGGCTTAGAGGGACTCTGCAGCCAGTTACTGGGAAGCCGGGAAGCCGCATGAGAGTCTCAGCCCCCGCCGATGTGGAAGCCCTATGAGTGCAAGCTTGAGTTTCTCTGTATCATGTAGTGCTATGTATAGAAGAACATTCCGGAAGGGTCGGGAGTGCAAGGCCCTGAGCTGGACGGACCTTGGAACAATAGGGAATGTCAAGGCCACCCTCTTCTGTTCCTGCAGTCCCCATTGTCCTTACAAACCTCCATTCATTGAAGCCGGGCTCTCAGTGATGGAAAGACAGACGTTGGGCTGCAGAGCTCACACAGCCGCAGTACGCCGTGATGTCTCCAGGGCCGAAGGCAATCTGGAGGAGGCAGATGGGGGCGTTGGGTGGGGGGACATAAGGAACGGTGAGGAGGGGTTTCTGGCCTCTTAACTTGAGTTTCCCCAAGTGGAGCCCCTCGGCTGAGGCTCTGAGTGCAATCGTTTATCTGAGAGGACCCTGGTAAGCCTCACGAGCAGCCTGTAAGTAGGGCCAGCGGCATGGTTTGCAGGGCCCAGTGCCAAAGGAACCCGCAGGATCCCTTGTAAAAAATGATGGAAAATGTTGAGACTCTGATGGCAGAGGGTGAAGTTGGGCTTGGGCTCTGTGGCCACCCACGAAGCTGACCTGTGGATGGGGCTGTGCTTCTGGGTGGGGTCTGCTACAGGCAACTGAGGCCTAATCCCATGGGGACCCCCTGAGGAGGGGGTATTTATTCACAACTCTCATCCCTTATGGGCTGTGGTGGAGGCTGCCTGGTAGGCTTTAGCTCCCCTGCGTTTCTGGCCTGCCCTGCTCACGTGGGCAGAGCATGCTCCTGGGGCTGAAGAACGAGTCTGACAGACACACACGGGAAGGCACCTTGCTTGTGGACTGTCTGTGATGCCCTCCAGGGTGGACTGGAGGCCACCCTAAGTGGTCACTAAGGCACAGCTCTGGATGCCTGGCTTGACCAGCCCTTGTAAAGAAGCCACATTGGCCCAGATTCTGCAGTAACCCGGAGCTCCTATTTTGCTGCTTCTCCAGGATGAGGCTTCAGGCTGAGGCACACAGCCCGGCCCTGGGTGGGCAGAAGGGGTCCTCGACTCAGAGCCCAGACCCCATGGAGAGGGGCCGGAGAGGGGTGGAACGGCTGCTGGAATCCCCGGATGAGGGTCAGGGAGAAAAGCCTGTGCGTAGAGGCTCTGCATGGAAAGAATGAGCTAAAAAACGGGAGAAAGAGGCCGTTGGCTGCAGTCCTAGTCCTTGTCCTAGCACTCTTGGGAATATTAAAAATACACACCAGAATTTCACTTAACATAAAACTACCATTCAGTAGCATTTTAATGAAATGTGTAACCCCAGAGGTGAATGCCCCAAGTTCCCAATCGTGTGACTATTCATTGCCTCAGTCTTTCTTAAAAATAATGGATTGGCCATGCGTGGTGGCTCACGCCTGTAATCCCAGCACTTTGGGAGGCCGAGGCGGGCAGATCACCTGAGGTCGGGAGTTCGAGGCCTGCCTGACCAACATGGAGAAACCCCGTCTTTACTAAAAATACAAAATTAGCTGGGCGTGGTGGTGGGCGCCTGTAATCCCAGCTACTTGGTAGGCTGAGGCAGGAGAATCTCTTGAACCCGGGAGGCAGAGATTGCGGTGGGCCGAGATTGCACTGTTGCCCTCCAACCTGGGCAAGAGGAATGAAACTCTGTCTCAAAATAACTAACTAACGAACTTGGATTTTGTATATTTGAAGATGATGATGTTCCCGGATGCATATAGATATGCAGATGCACAGAGGTGGTGCAGTGGCCACCACAGTGAAGTGAGGCACACGCCTGTCATCTCACATGGTTGCTTTCTGGTGACGAGAGCAGCTAGAACCGCCTTATTTATGGAGAATCCCTGATGCAATAGAATCATCTCAGCCGTGGCCTCCTGCGTGCCCTGGCCTGTGCGCTCGGCATCCTACATAGCTGCTGTTTCCTATCCTTTGACCTCGGTTCCCCGTTCCTGTCCCTGCCCACGCCACGTGGTAACCCCTGCTTCATCCTCTTTGTGTGTCTGGGTTCTTTTTTCTTTATATTCCACACCTGAGTGAGAGCATGCAGTATTTTTCTGTGTTTGCCTCTGTCTTCAGTTCTCCCTGGGAAGGGGAATATTCTCTCTGTGTTCTCCTTGGAGCGGGGGCCGTGCTGTGTGCTCACCGCGGTTCCATTTCTGGGCACCCAGGAAGAATCTCTCTTGGAGCCAGGCGTAACCTCCAGGCTGGATTTGGGGACTGAGGGAGCCTGGTGGGCTTTCCGCGGCAGCTCTGTGGGGGCCATGCCTCTAGGCCCCTTAGGCAATTGTGTCTCAGGTGGGGATGGCATTGTCTAGGCAGTGGGCATTTGCTGTCTAACCACACCATGTCTTCCTCAGTACCACAGCCCCCGCCCCATCTGCACACATGCACCCACTTCATACACTGCTGGGGGTCTGCCTTGAAGATGCTCTGCAGTGGGGGCTTCTGGGATGAGTAGTCCCACCCACCCAGCTCTCACGGAGCCCATGTCCTGCTGGGGACATGAAGCCCAGGCAAGTGAATGTCTGGTTGGCAGTGGGGACAGTGAGCAGGTGAGCAGGGCTGTGAAGGAGCCGAAGGTGTGCTGGGGAGAGCGAGCCAGGGCTGGTTCAGATGGGGGTTAGGGCGGAACTCACGGAGGAAGAGACAGTTTTGAGAGAACCACTCTGCTAACTTGACACGTGTTGGATGTCCCTTGCCAAGAGGCACCAGCATACCCAGGGTCCCAAATTGTGGTGACTGCCCAGCTCATCTGTCCTTTAAGACATATCCTGGGTCACTTTCTCTCTTTGATTGCTGCTCCTTTCGAATTCCTAACTCTAATTGCAAAACACCAATTGCTTTAATAATAGAAAAAGTGTGTCAAGAATCTTTCAAGACATTTCATAGAATTTATGTGTCTACCATCAACCTTTGACTTGATAGACAGAAATTATTAATTGGGCAATTCGAATGATCTTAATATTGATTTAAGCTTTTAAATGGTTTTCTAGATATTTTATCCTAATGCCATCATGAGAATTAGGAGGGCAAAAATGATTTTCTAATTCATCAAATTTCTCTATCAAATGGTGTAAACCAACATTGAGACCTAACTTTTTAAAAATTTCTAACACCTGCTTTCATATTTCTACACAGTTCAGATGGACTGGGTGCTTTTCCGGCTCACTGGCAATCCGAGTCCTGCATTCGTGCTTCTCGACTGGTGTCCGGGAGCCCTTGATTTAGCAAATTATGGGCCAGAATGTCATCTGGATTATGATTATGTCCAAACCCAAATCATCATTGCTTGTGATTTTCTTTTGGCATTTAGATGAATATTATAAATATACTTCTATCAAATAAGTACTTATTCAGCTGTTCATTTTGTATGTAATGAACTGGCACATATAATACAAGAGGCACGCGAAAGTTCTATTGGTGGGGACTTGGCGAGATCACCCATAACACAGATTAATGAGGCCATGTTTCTTTGGTGGAGAACTTTGGCTTCAAAAGTCACTCTGAAGCCACAAACACTGAGCCTGCCTGAGGCTTCCTGGGCTTCTCGGGCTTCTCATCTCCCTGCAGAAAGATGCTGCCCTCTACTGTGGCAAGGACACAAGCCAGGTTCCTGTGCCAGGGAAATCATCTTTGCCATCTACGTGGCTGAAACTCTCCTTTTGAAGGGCCTTCCCTGTAACTCTTACGAAAGGCTAGACTGAAATGAGGATGTATAAAGGATGCTTACGGGAAGTGCTAATCATTTATATCATTCTCCATTGATATCTCCATTTTTCAAGATAGATAAGGCTCCGTGACCTGCACCGTATCAATCTGACCCTGGAGAAGTAACTGTGCATAATTATGCTTTTACATTATGCCCAGAAGGCGAATAAAAGAAACAGCCATATGTAACTTAAATTTGCATTTTAATAAAACTTCCATTGATGGTATTGTTCAGAATTGCATTGCTCAGTGTGCCTCCGATAGCTCAGGACCAGGAAGAACCCCAGCTTCACATGAGCTGTGTATTTCCTCAGGTCAGAGGAAAGTAGCTCTACTTTCAGACAAAGTAACTCTAGCTGGACTGCTGGGAAGCTTATTTGGAGCAAAGGTTTGCACTTAAGTTTTTCAACTTGTATCTATGTCTATCTCTCTATCTATCTATCTGCCTATCTATCTATCCATCCACGTGTCCATGCATCCATCCATTGTGGTCTATCTATCTAATCTGTCCATCCATCTATGCATCCATCTTATCCTATCTATCCATCTATCTATCGTCTATCCATCCATGTAATTTATCTATCTATCTGTCTGTCTATCTATCTATCTATCTAATCTATCCATCTGTCTATCCATCCATGTGTCGATGCATCCATCCATGGGGGTCTATCTATCTATCTAATCTGTCCATCCATCCATGCATCTATCTTATCCTATCTATTCATCTGTCCTCTATCCATCCATGTAATCAATTATCTATCTATCTATCTAATCTGTCCACCCATCCATGCATCCGTCCATGCATCCATCTTATCCTATCTATTCATCTATCATCTATCCATCCATGTAATCTATTATCTATCTATCTAATCTATCCATCTGTTTATCCATGCATCCATCCATTCTATCTATCTATCTGTCTATCTATCTATCTATCTATCCATCCATCTTCTATCTATCTATCTAATCTATCCTATCTATCCATCCATACGTCCATCCATCCATATATTGGGGTCTATCTATATATCTAATCTGTCCATCCATCCATGCATCCATCCATCCACCCACCCACGTAGGTAGACAGACATAGTGACCTTCCTTACGCCTGTGGTTGATCTTTATTTCCTGACTTCCTTTTTTTTTCTCATTGTTGGTTAATTTTGATGTTATTATGTCTATATTGTTGTAAGCCATCTGAAATCCCATTTGGATAGCCTGTATGTGAAAGAGAACCCTTTAGTGACAAATCTTGAAGGTTGATTATGGTGTAACATTGCTAATCACCTCTCTGAAAATACATTTGAATTTTAGCATAGGCCTTAAGTTTAAATAAATGACTCATGTTGAGATTTCAAGCCTGATAGTAAATGATGGGGAAGTTACTTAAGAGTCAGGGAAGGATTTCTGTCTTTTCCTATGTAGACACCCTACTACTACCACGAGAGAGAGGTGGGGGGGGGCTGGTTGTGTATTTTCATGGCTCATGCATGATTTCAGTTAACCAGGTATAAGTAGATAAGGGAGCCACTCAGCTAAGTCCTTGGTGCCTGTTAAAAGGTGTGTAAACTAAATCCGAAAAGGCCATAGCTGTTAGCTCTTGCCAGCCGTTACTGTGTGCAGCTTTATTCTTGTGACAGCCTTGTTGATTTGCCTAGTAGACAATTAACAGGCACGTCATTCATTTTTATTCAAAGAATGTGCGCTGAGTCTCTACTGTGTGCCAGACACCCTTGTAGGTGGCAGGGCCGTGGCTGCAAACAAAACTTAGGTAGCCCTTGCCCTCGTGAGCCTCGAGCCAAGTAATGAAGGTGAAACATGGTTGCTACGTCATGGAGAAGCAGAGAGTGTGGTGTGGCAGCGTGTAGGGGCTTGCCTGGCCGCCGCGGGAAGGCCTTGCGAGGAGGCTGAGGCCGCGTGGTGGGCAAGATCCTGCAGGTGCTCGCGCGGAGCCCTCCTCCATCCTGTGGCAGAGAGGGGCCGTGCGGTCTGTGCCAGCAGGGGCCGCCACGGTGCTTCTCTGCGCAGGCGCGGTTCTCTCAGGGGAGGACCCCTCCCCCGCTTGCTCCCCACGGAGCCCACGCTTCCTCAGGACCACCCCCCGCCCTGCCCCGTCCCACCCCCTTCCCCGAGCGCTCGGTGCCTCCCACGGCGCCACATCCTGCCATGACGGCCGCCTGTGCGTTTCTCTGTTAACATCATCTGTTAGCTTTTGCTCTTCAAGAAGTCATTTTCAGGATATTTGGAACAAGTTCTGAAATATTCCTTAAATACTTAAACTAACTCTTATTATTTGAAATAATTAGTACTTAAGTATTACTAGCATGTGCTCTTGATAGAAAATATAGATGAGCAAATAAAAGGTAATAAAATCTGCCCACAACTCGACTATGAAGAGCTAGATACATGGACATTCTGATGTAATAAATTAACTCCTAGGCTTCTTTCTCCTAATGATTACGATACCATATAAATATATATGTGTACATGTGCACATATACTGACATGCATTTACAGACTATAAATCCTGTTTTGTAAATGTTGCTTAATAATATATTATTAGCATCTTTCTATGTTAATAACTCTTTTTCTACAACATTATGGAGTTTATTTTGATGATAAACATGCCTACGGAAAATTTTTGGGAGATTCAGAAATTTTAGGAAGAGAATCAAGAGCACTTTTTGACCATTCAGATGTAATTTTTAATACCCAGTGTTTTATTTCTTCTCATGACTACATCATTTCTCCAAACAATCCCCTCTTGTTGAATATCAAAGTTGTTTTTATTTTTTCTATGAAAATGAATGCTGAGATAAGCAGTCTTGTGGCTCAGTCTTTGCATACATCCCAAATTATCTCCTGAAAACAGATTCTTAGATGTGAAATTGCAGTGTCAAAGGGTAGGCCCAACCAAAATGCCTATTTGGAGAAAGTTTAAATTTCCTTTTCGAGACAGAGTCTTGCTCTGTGTACAGTGGTGCAATCTCGACTTACTGTAAACTCTGCCTCCCGGGTTTGAGCAATTCTCTTGCCTCAGCCTCCCAAGTAGTTGAGATTGCAGGCAGGGGCCACCATGTCTGGCTAATTTTTGTATTTTTAGTAGAGATGGGGTTTTGCCGTGTTGGCCAGGCTGGTCTCGAACTCTTGGCCTCGTGATCCACCCACCTCTGCCTCGCAAAGTGCTGAAATTACAGGCATGAGCCACCACACCTGGACAGAAAAAGTTTAAATTTCCTTTCTCAAATTTTCCATCAGAATATTTTGACCCATCAGCACTTCCATCACTGTTTCACGAGCACAATGGTCTATACTCTAGACCATTGGGTTTTTCTTTTAAAAACATGTAGTATTACTTTTCTCTGATTACAAAATCAATGCATATTTGTGAAAGCACCCATTCCCTCTCCCCCCTCAGTATCTCAGGGTTCGAGGCAAAAAGACACTCACCTCAGTGAAGCAGGGTGGAGGGGAGAAAGGGGTGGGGCAGTGTCCTCTGTGGAGCGTGGGTCTGCACACAGCTGGGGCTGGAAGGGCGGGTGGCTGGCCCATGACATGAGCCCCACTTTCAGGCTTTCTGAATGAGTTTTGTGGATAAAGGGACATTTTGATTTCATGCATCTTTTTCTTCCTTCAAGCACA
Source organism: Cacajao melanocephalus (assembly GCA_963573385.1). NCBI lineage: Eukaryota > Metazoa > Chordata > Mammalia > Primates > Pitheciidae > Cacajao > Cacajao melanocephalus. The sequence goes on along the minus strand of CAUYLG010069089.1, from coordinate 9,661 downwards.
GTAGAGACCTTGAGTTTAAAATGCCAGTTCAAATTGATCAGACGATGACAGTGTCACTGTATTGTCGCCTCTGCATTCTATGCCTGCTGTTGTCTGGGCTCTCCCTCTAGCCCATCAAAACGTGGCACAGATGGATGTAATGCCTACCAGGTCTCCAGCGCCAGCTCTGGGCAGCAGATAGTAGGGTCTTCGTTTTATCGTCGTGTGAAGCACTCAGGTTATGAACTTGTCTCGGGGCACAAAGCCAATAATGATCAAAGCTGGGACTTGAATCCCACGTGGAGCTGAAGCAACTGCCCGTGTTCGTGAGCTGGAGCCAGTGAACTCCACGCTGCCTGAGTACGGGGAGGTTGTTGCAGCATAGTTTACTGATTGACGCAAAATTATCAGCGTTAGGCATAGTTTTCACATACCTTAGTCAGTTAAAAGAAAATTTAAAAGAGCGATCAGACCATCAGACCTATATATTTTGGATGGATTGGTAATATGAGGTATTTAGATCCTTTGCAGTGGGAAAACCTGCTTGAAGAATGGCAAGATTGTAATCTGGCTACTGGACTGGAACTGGGTGCTCTTCCCTGTGCACTTCTGTGGGATGGGAGGGGATGTTTTCAGTTGGCTCTACCTCATTCTCCTTCCTTGTTTGATTGACATGGGCGGGCCATCCTGTTGTAAGTCCTTCCTCGGTCAGCTTCCTGGCTTTTGACAATTCAGTGTTTCTCAAGTTTGGCTGCACATGAGCATCATTTGGGATTTTTCTTTAAATTTCAAAGCCTCGCTTTCACTCCAGTGCAATTAAATCAGACTCCCTAGGGTGTGGCTCTGGCAGCAGCCTTGAAAAAACCTACAGATAAGACTGGGTGATTCCAATCCACAGCCAAGATTGTGAACCGCTGGTCTATGCCTGTTTCCTGCCTTATTGATGCGATGTGTTCCAGCAAAGTTGGGTGTAATGTGAATTTGGGGAAAGACCTTCTTAACACTTTGCTGTGATTCAACTCAGAGCAAATAACTATATAAAGTATCACCCACTAAATTGAGTTGACAGTCTTTGGTAAATGAAGGAGTTAAAGTTAGTGACATTCTAAACATTTTTGCTGCACTTTGAAAACGTGGGTGTATATCCTATATCCCGGATTCTCTTTGTTGTCCTCTATCTCTTCTTTCTCTCCTAGATCCGTATCTCCTGACACTCACTTACAGCCCTCTCTACCTAACTTCTCTCTCCTTTTATCTATGTTTTGCACAGAATAAAGTCACAATATCCTACTTTCTTGGCTAGTACTGTCTTACTCTCAGGCATGATATTTTATGGCCTGAAAACTTGTAAATTCCGGATCTAAGTTTCAGTGTCTTTGTTGCCAATCTATTGATGATGGAGTTTTGAGGTCTCTTAACCAGCACTCCAACCTATGGGGATGGGAGGAGAGGTGTGGGTGCTGGGACTATTGGGGTCTTGGAGGGACCGTCTGTCAGCCTCTCCATTTGACAACTGAGGGTATGGAGGCCTAGAGAGATCAAGGAACTTGTCCAGCTTCATAAATCAACCAATTTCATTACCTGAGAGTGGATATAAAGTATTGATGACAGAAGGGTTTGAAATTGAACTGAAATGAGGTTTCTGGATTACCCGTGGATTTCAATTCCCTGATCCATCTCTTTCTTGCTGTGGGACAGGTATTCTGTGATTTTTTGTAATAAAGGTTCTTTTTGAAACGGGCTTGACCCAGAGAAAAATGTCAAAATGAGTAGCATGCTAATGAATTCTGTGGGTTTGTTTTGTAGATGGAAGTCTAATTTTGGGTTTGGGGATCACTATGCCAACATGCCATTCTGTCTCATCATTATCGCTCCTTGTATAGAAAAGAAATTTGATAAATTGGAAATTTTAGGCTTGAAAGAAGAAGCTTGAATGAGACCGAATACTGATTTGCAAGTAACTTAAACAGCCTGAGGGAGAAAATCAGTAATATAGAAATAAATTAAGAAATGAGGGCCAGGCATGGTGGCTCATGCTTGTAATCCCAGCACTTTGGGAGGCTGAGGCAGGTGGATCACCTGAGGTCGGGAGTTCGAGACCAGACTGGCCAACATGGTAAAACCCCATCTCTATTAAAAATACAAAAATTAGCTGGGTGTGGTGGCAGATGCCTGTAATCCCAGCTACTTGGGAGGCTGAGGCAGGAGAATCGCTTGAACTTTGGAGGTGGAGGTTGCAGTGAGCGGCGATCACACTACTGCACTCCAGCCTGGGTGACAGAGTGAGACTCCATCTCAAAAACCAACCAACCAACAAACAAACCACCCAAAACCAAGATGACATCAACATAAATTAAGAAATGATTATTTGTGTTATCGAAGTAACTCTTGAATTACTGAAGGGCAATCTCTCCACGCTTCTGAAGCTGGTATACCTGGTACATGGGGGCAGTTTGAGAACCAAGAGAGGACGATCGCTAATGTTTGCTGAGTGCTTGCTGCTCCCGGGCTGTTCCCATCTCCCCTCGGGCCTGCACCTTGCATTTTTCGAGGCTTCTGGGATTCTGGATGTTTCTGAGCACAGTAATCCACCTCCTGCCTCAGGGCCTTGGCACATATGCCTCCTGGCCCTGTGAGTCTTTCTTGCTCTCATCATGATCTCCCCTCATTCCCTGTGGGTCTCACCTCTCCCTTCTCAGTGTGTCTATCCCTACCCTATCTAGATCCTACATCATGCCCCCTTCTCCTGCCCCCTACTGTCTCCCCTCTCAGAGAACGGCATCACCTAACGCATGAATCCCCGGCTTCAGCACAGCACTTCCATAGCAAATGGATTTCCACACCCTCTTCACGTGACCCCAATCACCCCTCCATTCTGGTGGCCTCTGGCCTATACCTGAGTCTCTGCTCTTGGCATCTCTCCCTTATGCTGGACAATTTTCTCCCAGCTGCTTTGCCAGCTCCACTCTTCCAGAAATATTTGGATAATGGTGAGATTTAGCTCTGACTGTATAGAGCTGCTATCCAGCCATTCACAGCTGCATAACTTTCCTTTGTGTGACTCTGCCACAATCTGTCTATTCCCCAACTTAGAACACCAGAGCTGTTTCTTTTACTACTGCAGACTCTCCTGCTGCTCACATGCTGAATGCTTCTTCAGGTATAGGCATGGGGCTTTCTCTGGGATATGTACCCCAAGGTGAGATTGTCGTGTCTAGGCAAATGCTCACCATTACAACATTATAATAAGTTACTTTCCAAAGAGGCTGTAGAAGGTAAAAAGTTCCTCTTCAAAGTTTCCCTTCTTGTTAAATAATATAATAGCAATGTTAGAAATAATAGTCTCTTTTAAAGACTAACTTTCTCCAAAGCCTTCTTGCTTTTTGCTAGTAACTCTTTGTTAAGCCCTATCCTATGTAGCTGTTGAATATAAAACAATAAGTACCTTCTATGTCCTTGTGCTTTAACCAAGATATTTGTGCTAGACGTGCTCACAGGCATGTCCCAGCTCCCAGCCTATGCCCCTTCCTTATTTAAGAATGTTACTACTTTTCTAAGTCCTTCTGCAAGCAACTTCCTCCTTTCCTTTGTTCTCCTTTGCCTTTACCTATTTAGAAAAGTTTACATTGTTAGCCAATCAAGTTTAGTTTAAATTGTGAAGTCCAGCTCCAACCAATAAAGATCAGACACAGCAGTAAAGACCCAATGCCTGAAGAATAAATATTGCCTGCCCTTCCTTTGTCCAATGTACTCTCATAGCAAGATAGCTGACAAGTAATGCCCTTTCTGCAAGAAGTAAAATTGCCTTGCTAGCTAAGAAAACTTTTTTTCTAAATGCTAATTTTTCCTTGCGGTACCTAAGAACAAGCATTTTGTCTCTAACAGATGCTGTGCATGTTCCTGTCTGTGACCCACTGGTCCACATGGTTGCCAAACTTTGGTATTATCAGAACTGTTAACTTTTGCTTGTAGAGTGGACATAGAGTGGGTCTCACTGTGCTCCGTTTACGTGAAGCTGATTACTAGCGAGACTAATGTCTTTTAATATGTGGATTGGATTTTCTCTATGGCCAGCTCTCTCTTTGGAGCTGATACTGGCTTTGTTTCTTCCTTTCCAAGCCTGTGACTTTACCACATTCCAGCTTCCTTACAGCGCTACCTGTGATGTCCGGGGCGGTGCTGATGGCAGCTACTGGGCCAACCTGGCCTGGGCCTGATTTGGAGGGAACGTTCCTTCCAGGGTTTTCTCATGAAGTTCATGATGCTCATGGGAAGTATCTTATACCCACGCTGCCAGATTGAAGATGTGTCCTTCTGTTCCTAGCTTGGATGATATTTGATGAGATCAAATATGTTTTCTCTAACGATTGAGATGACCAGGTAATACTCATATTTCTTTCTTTATTTTCTGAGAGGCTGGTGTGCAGTGGCACGATCTCAGCTCACAGGAACCTCCGCCTCCCAGGCTGAAGCGATTCTCTTGCCTCAGCCTCCCAAGTAGCTAGTATTACAGGTGCCTGCTACCATGCTGGGCTAATTTTTGTATTTTTAGTAAAGATAGGGTTTTATCATGTTGATAAAACATGATAAAACATGACCATCTCTAGCTCACCCTGCAGGTTCTGTTTCCATGCCTTGGAGGAGCTTTTCTTCTAGAGATTCTGCAGTAGCTTGTGACACCCTTATTTGGAAGAATAACTTGCCAGAGAGTGAATTGGGTAAGGTGCATCTCAATTCCCATCACCCTTTTAGAGCCTCGTGGGTCCTGGGAGAGAGTTGGTTGGTTGTTACTTGGGTTTGGGATTCCCTTTTGAGCAATTCTCTGTCTCTGGCAACTTTTAGAATCGCATCCCCTAGTCATCTAAACATACACACACACGTGCGCACGCACACACTTACACACATGCAGGCACGCACACTCTCACACACTCATCATTGCGACATTGAAAGACCTCAGTGTTTGATCACATGCTTCAGTGGCGTAATAGTGTTTAAGGTAACTGTCCTGACCCCAACCTCCCCCTTCCCTCTCTCTTCCTTCTTTCCTCGCTCTGTCTTCCTCTCCTTCTCTCTCTCCTCCTCTTCCCTTTTCTTGTTTCACTTAGCCCAGCCATTATGCCTAGACTTGCCCAAGAGACTGTCATCTAAAATACTGTCAGTAATGGCTACACGTTATTACTTAATTTGGGGGATACTGTTACATCTTTTGCTTTAAGGAAAATGTTAACTGATGTTACAATGCTAATGATACAGGTCTGCCTCTCTTAAAAATAATTATAGATCAATAAATTACAAGGTGAATTATAGAACAATTATAAAATAATTTACTATAGTGTTCCTTCAAGGATTGATATAATGGATTTAATTTATAAAGCTTTGTTTTTTTCCTGTTTTCATAACTATTGAGTAAAGCAACAGTAACAGTCATGATGGTAAGTATTATATTCCAGTGAACATCCAATGATACCACCAATCAGTCATCGTGTGGGTATTCAGGAGACCCTATTTGCCTGGCTACCACTGTCCTGCTCTGCAAAGGGGTGTCTTGAGGGTTGTTCTAGCAGTTTCAACTTTATTCATCGCCCTGGTACTGAGGCTAATTATCACCTGTGGACCATGAGGAAGCACAGGCAGTAGAACAGAAGAGGCAGAACCCCTGCAGTAGATGTATTGAACTCCCAGGACAATGGGGAAGTGCAGGCAGCATCCATCTAAAGATGCAGGCAGAATCCATCTAAAGATGGTCCGAGTGAGAGCCCAGCCCCAAAACGCATAGGTTGGCATGTGCAGCCAACAACTTGTGCAAAGTCTCTTTTTAGAAGATACAGTGTCTCTAGCTGAAACGAGTCCAATCATTTTATATAGAAAAGTTGAAGAGCAATGCTTTTCCCTCTGGGGTTTGGCCCGTGGCAGGCTCTGGTGATGGAAGTGAGTTGGAATGGAGATGGATGTACCTGTGACTCCCTCCTGCTAAACAAAGCAGCAAACCTGGCAAGCCCCCTAACCTGTGTTCTCAGGAGAGCAGCAGAATGCAGCTAGTTCATCCAGGGAACTCCACCCAGTTAGTCTCCCTCACCAAAGGAGAATATCGTTGCACCACTCTTTATCGTGAGAGAGGTTTGGTATTCTACAGGTCTCACGCTTTGAGAATGAGTTAGAAAAGTCTGCATCCTATAAAGACTGCTACCCCACCAGGAGTGCAGAAGCTGACAAATGGAGTTTTTCTGACATAAGAGTGCAAGGCTGTGTTTCTGTGCTGTGTGCATGACTTGTATAATAACTTGTGTGCATGTCCAGATTTTTCCACGTTGACTCAGAGCTAATGCTGTGGGGATGCTGATATAATATTGCTGCTGTTCTATTTGCAGGAGAAGGGTTGGCTCCCCTCAGTGTGCTTCTTAAGGACTCTAGGGAGCTGGTCTACTGCTGGGCACTCTCAATTTCATGAAACTCCTTCATTCAAAAATAAAAGTTGTAAGAAAAAGTGTTAGTTATTAGCCCGAATAAATTTCAAATGAAATATAATTTTTCCCTGCTTTTTTATTGAGGTGAAATTTCTGTAATATAATAATAAACAGTTAATATTTAATTACTAATAAGCATTTTGACTGGGTGTGGTGAATCATGCCTGTCATCCCACATTTTGGGAGGCTGAGGAGGGAGAATTGCTTGAGGCCAGGAGTTCAAGACCAGTCTAAGCAACATAGCAAGACCCCAACTCTTCCAAAAAAGAAAACCATTTTTAAATTGAACAATTCAGGGGCATTTAGTACATTTCCACTATGCACAGCTACCACTTCTCATTCTGAAACATCATGGGCCCAAAAGGGGACCCCCTACTCACTACACAGTCACTCCCTAGTCCTGTCAGTGCCCAGCCCCTGGCAACCCGTGATTTATTTTGTGTCCTCATGGATTGCCCTGTTCTGGACATTTTGTGTAAATGGAATCATCCAATATGTGGCTTTTTATTATTAGCATCTTCACTCAGCACGGTGTTTTCAAGGCTCATCCAAGTGCAGACAGCAAACATCCACAGCTCATGCCTTCCCGTGGCTGAACACGCGTCCGCTGCATGGCTGTGCTGTATTCTGTCTGTCCGTTCATGCCTGCCTGTGGCTGAACACGGGTCCGCTGCATGGCTGTGCCATATTCTGTCTGTCCGTTCATGCTTTGATGGCCATGTGGGTAGGTGCTAAGCAATTAATAATGCTTTTGGCCATTATTAATTGCTGCTGCCGTAAACATCTGTGCATGGCTTTAGTTTCCATGCCTGTCTTCAATTCCTTTGCGTAAACACTTAGTTGTGGAATTACTGCATCATATGGTAATTCCATGCTTACCTTGTGGAGAACAAGCCGTTCTCCATCACAGCTGCACCACTCTGCATTCCTGCTGCTCTGCGTGAGGACCCTCATTCTCCACGTCCGCACCGACACTCCTTTCCTGGTTTCTGATTATAGCATCCTAGTGGGTGTGAAGTGCTATCTCATTGTGGCTTTGATTTGCATTTTCCTAATGAGTAATGACATTGAGCGTCTTTTTATGGAATGCAAAAATGAAGAACTGTAGATGCAGCATCTCAAGCTCCATGGCCCTCTCTTTCTCTCTCTCTCTCTTTTTAAATTGATTTCCTTCCTCCCTCTGTCTACACAGACACATACCCCTGAGATGGCGGACCTTTTGGCTAGAAGGACTCTGTGGGGGTCATTTAATCCACACCCTCCACTCAGGGGGCCCGATTCAACATGCATTTGTTGGGCACTGGGCCTTGCTGTGCCCCAGTGGCACAGAAACAAGATAGGCTTGGGTTGCGCCCTCATAGAATTGATAACCTAGTGAGGAGAAAGGCCTCTGACCGGAGTCACACACGTAACGAGGAGAGTGTGCAGTCACACAGGTCAGCCGTGGCCTGGGGTGGGGCGCAGGCCTCTGTGGGAGCATGCGGGTGGTTGCCTGGCCTGCTTGGCGAGTTGGAGAGGGGTGCTCTTGGGGGTGACTCTCAGGGTCTGACATCTTTGAGAGAGCGGGGCTGGGGGTGGAGGCAGCCCTGTGGTGAAGGCGCCAAGGCCCACAGCAGGCAGGGAGGACGTAGTGGGTGCTGGAGGACGCAAGGATGTGCTTGGCCGGCAGCCCCGAGGCTGGTGAGTGACTCAGAGGGCAAGAGGGACCGGCAGCAAGGGAGAGAGGGTGGCTGGGATGAGCTGACCTCAGAGGGCAGGGATGTCTGGCCCAGGAGGCCAGCCTCTGGGTGGGCAGCACCCGGGGCTTCCTCACCTCCTGAAGTCACTGCCCCCAGGGTCAGCAGAGGCAGAGCTACCAAGCCCTGGTTCGAGGCCCTGGCCTGGGGGGTCCTGGGTGAGCCACTGGGCTCCCTGTGCCTCAGTTTCTTTACTGGGACACAAAAAGGTAGTTTAGGAGCGTTTCAGCCTTCCCACCCTGCCATTCGGAGAATCTCTGAGGCAGCCGTCTGAAGCGTCGCTGTCAAACATGACCTTGTCGCCTCCTTTATTCTCACTTCCATCTCAGTCCTCCTGGCTTCTCCTGCACAGAAAATAATTTTCTCAAGAATTCAGGATTGGACAGCATGGATCCAAAGATGGGTTTCCAGGCCAACTCATAACTAGGATGAAAAACAACTCAGCACCCGCTCAGTCTTTGGATTTGCGGGGGTTTCCTTTTCCTGTTTTTAATGGACAGATAGCCATTTGTATTTATCGCGCACAAGCTGATGTTTTGAAGTTATATATATTATGGAACAGTGAAATCTCGCTAACTAACCAAGGTCAGTTATCCTTTGTATCCAAAGGTAGTTATTCGAAGCTAAGTGAGTGAACTTTACTTAGTTATCATTTTTGTGGTGAGAACGATTACCCACTCTCAGTATTTTTTGAGAATGTGTCATCACTCCATATGCGCACCATGCTGCACAGGGCATCTCCAGGGCTTGTTCCTCCTGTCTGACTGTGATCTGTATCCTTTGACTACCATCTTCCCATCCTCCCCGCCCTGAACCCAGCCGTCAGCTGGTTAGAGTCTACCTGTGAGTAAGGCCACGTGGTGTTTGTCTTTCTGCATGGGGCTTATTTCACTTAGCATAATGCCCTCACCCATTCCATTTCCTTGGATCTATATTCAGCAGTAGGGCTGCTGGATCCCATGGCGGTTCTATTTTTCATATTTTGAGGAAGCGCCAGACCGTTTTCCACAATGGCTATACCAGTTTACATTCCCAACAACCGTGTGCAACGGTTCCCGATTCTCTACATCCTTGCCAACACTTGTTGTCTTTCTTCTTTTTGATAATAGCCTTCCTAACAGGTGCAAGGTGATAGCTCACTGCGGCTTTGATTTGCATTTCCCCAACGAACAGTGATGTTGGGCATTTCTTCATGTACCTGTTGGCCACCGGCATGTCTTCTTTTGAGACATATCTGTTCAGATCTTTTGTTGTTTTCTTGCTGTTAGGTTGTTTGAATTCCTTAGATATTTTGGGGATTAACCCTTTATCAGATTCACGGTTTGCAAATATTTTCTCCCATTCTTTAGGTTGTCTCTTCACTCTGATTATAGTTTCTTTTGCTGTGCAGAAGCTCTTTAGTTTGATTAGATCCCATTTGTCAATTTTTGCCTTTCTTGCAATTGCTTTTGGTGTTTTAGTCATGAAGTCTTTGCTCATGCC